>JAMZAV010014931.1:0-13522 GCA_024449915.1 Sweltsa coloradensis | reverse complement strand
ATAAAGTGATGCTAAATGTTGAAAGCAGTATATGTGGTGTGGTTTGGCACAAGGAGGATTTTCATTTTTCATTTGTGTCATACTGTGTGTATCAAACCTATTACAATGCAGAACTTATGAGCTATGCTAAGTTGACAATGTTTAATGTTATGTTCTGTTTGTAATTTGCAAGTTACGCGCAAAGAGAAAATGAAACCAACAGGGTGTTAAAAATGTATGAAATTAATAATATAAATTTATAATGTATTACATGCACAAAAATGTAATCACCGCGGACCACCTGTAAAGTGGTCCGCGGACCACCGGTTGAGAACCACTGATCTAAGCTCCATCAACCAAGGGTGAGTCAATATGCATCTATCATCTGTAATATTGTGTTTTATCTAGTGTATCATAACGTCATTATGCCTGATCAATCTTAAAAAAGCAGTTTAAGTGACAAAGTCATAAATGACATCAATTCTTTAACATTTGATATAAAATCATAAATTAATCAGGTACCTCGAGTCTAGTGGAATCAAAGAAGGTATCCTTATAATCTGTCAAATGCACAAATATAGTTTAAATGTTAATAATAGGTTTGTTTGGTTTGCTACACGAACTTACACTTTACACTAGTGTAGGCTCAAAATGTCTAAAAAGCATTTTCGTATTAAGTAGGGTTACCATACGTCCGGATTTTCCGGGACAGTCCCGTTTTCTCGTTGCTGTCCCGGTGTCCCGAAAAAACATTTTCGGGACGCCAAATTGTCCCGGAAATCGAAAATCCAATTCCAAATTGTCGTAGCAAATTTCTGCTTTCAAATATTTCGCGGCACCGACGGCGGCTGGGCCGGGACGCGGGGATGCGCAATGTAACCAATAATGTTGTGATTGAGTCGAGCTCAAGGCCAGGGCAGCGGGCGGCGACAGTACGTACAGTGTCAACCCACTAGTAGGCTAGTCCAGTCGTTGTCAATGATTCACTGCACAGTCTGCAGTCACCGTTGTGTAATCAGTGAGTGTTGAGTTCGCGTTGTGACTTGTGACAATGCTTAGCTTACAGACTGTGCCAGTGGTGTTGCGTGTGTGGCAAAATACAATGGCCAAACGCAAGTGTCGTTTTTCAGACAAACTGAAAGACGAATATCCGTTCTTGTCTAGAAATACGCAAATCGAAGGAAAAGTTGATTGTTCTGTGTGCCGTGGTGTGTTCGGGATAGAGCATGGTGGACGTTCAGACATTTTAGGTCATTTAAAAAATTGTCCCGACACTCTCAGATCTCACTACAGGCGATCTTGGGGGAAAAAAAGGCCCAAAAACCGGGTAGCCCGCGAAAGGTCCATACACAACGAAAGTACATGTGTCCCGGATTTTACTTTCAGAATTATGGTAACCCTAGTATTAAGTGTAGTGTAAAGTGTAGCCGTTTGGTTTGACTTGGTGTAGTGTAAAGTGTAGCATTTCTACACGAGCTCTAGGAGGTCGTGTAGAGTGTAGGTGTAGAAATTTAGGCGCAACATTTGAAGAGAAACAGCTTAAAACATGATGATGACACATCTTTCATTGACAATCCGATATAACTCCTAAAATCAATTAATAGTCTATAATTACGTATTAGAAACTGATTCGGAGTATTTTATTTATGTGGCACTATGTTTTGTGATGAGGGCAAATGCGTAGGGTACTCTAACCTCAATTAGGATAAGTACTATTGAAGTTTATATTCCAAATAGCTTTTCATCGTTCAGATAGTACACATTTTCTATCATTTTGACTCATTTAGTGCCTTCAACAGTACTGTTTGTTGTTTTATTATGTTTTTTTAGTTTGACAGTTTGATGTGAGCGAATCTAGTGTAGAGTGTAGCTTAAAAAACGTTTGGTTATCCTGGGTAAAGTGTAGTGTAATTTGATTTCAAGGCCTACACCTACACTACACAAGTCTACACTACACTAGGTAAACCAAACAAACCTAATGTTAATTATTACTAAGCAATAGTCTGTCAAATGCACAAATGCTTAAATATAATTAATATTCATATTACTCTTTGCTAAAAGCAATGGTCTGTCAAATGGTTAAATGCTTAAATATAATTAATGTTCATATTGCTAATTGCTAAAGCAATGATCTATAAACTACAAAGAGTTATGGGTGGGTAACATTACATAATTCATCTTGTTAAATGCTAAATTGCATGTATCATTTACTGTTATAAATAATATTTGATTGATTGAATATTGCTTAACGTCTCATATTTATGCACTTTGGCTAATCGAGACGATGAGTGGTGATAGATGAGGATGAAGTATGAACAGAAGGGAGGAGGGGAAACCCGGTACCGGCACGTAGCCTACTCCTTTCGAAAAGTACCAAGGGGACCAACGGCTTAACGTCCCATCCGACAGGACGGTGTAACTTTGACAGTCATAGGTTCCTCCACTAACCCGGACTGCCGAGCAGACGACAAGGAGAACGAAGCCGTTACACTAGCTTTCGAACCCTCCATCTGCTCTAACCAGCAGTATACGTGAGTTTCAGGGTAGAGCGGTCACCCACTCTACCCATGACACACGCCCGATTCTGCTTAACTTCGGTGTTCGAGTGGGAAACCGGTTTAAACGAGCTCGGCTAAACCGCTGGCTTTATAAATAATAAACAGGGCAACTATTAACGACTCAAGAGTTTCTCCATGCACCACATAAAAAGTGCAAGTTCCCATGCTCCCTTCATCATAATCAGCCTTCCGCTACACTATCGCGTCGAACTCAACAGCAACATTTAAATATCTGTTGAGTGGTGGCAGTAAAACCTTTCCAACACCCCAGGAACCCTCACATAAACCCCACCCCACAACAGAAGGAAACATAGTTATTATGATGGGGAGGTAAAGACAATAGATAGAGCCCTGGGAGTGAAAAAAGTTATATTTTAGTGAAAATAATGCTACAATAGTGAATGGGGTTTATCATTCCAAGATTGACGACGGAATCAACGGACTCACTATACGTAATCGAATATTGAGCCTCCTTGGCATTTTGGACAAAACTTCTAAGACTTTGTTTGGGGCCACTGGCATGTTCACATGAATGAAAGCCAAAGTAAGGCCGTAAAAGTACTTCACGGTGGAGAAGGACCTTTCCCAGGAGCATGTAGTCACGGGTAATAGCAATTATAGTGTCGGAAGGTTGCGTTCCCTGCACCTCCCCCCTCTCACTACACCAAAATTCACTCCAGCAAATTCAAAATAATTGTACAGGCAAAATGTTAACAGTGTTGTTTACAACTGGACAAAGCTTGAAATCTCATTCAAATCAGCATGAAAACGCTACGATTTGAGCCGCAAATGTGGGTTCATAAATTTCCAGCCAAGCCTATATTTTTCCATCGATCAAGATAACTACCTGTAGCCATTAGAACAATATTAGCCAACAGCTGATGTGAGCAAAACTTACGGGCAAGGCACAACCTATTGTTTACACTGCTAATTCAAACACTTTGTGAAGTGCACTATTTTGCTCCTGTATGGCACAATTTTTCCAAAAGATATAGGTGAGCATTCTGATATAAAGCCTGACGGCAATAGCTTCACCCCTATAGCTGAGCCGTGAAGAAACCACAGGGACGTGGGCTCAAGACATGGGGGTGTGACGTTTCTCCCCACACAGTTAACTCGTTAATATCAAATTTAGTTGTACAGTGAAACCTTGATGCCTCTTTTTCCTCGCATCTACCGCGTTTGTTTAATACTTCCAAACAAAGCCCTATTTAAACAACGATAATGTAATACGTCATTAACCGTTTCTCGAATGTGTTTAAATTTCCAGCTCCCCCGCGTGATAACATCTCGATTCTCGATGCATTGTTTTTGTGAGATTTGTAAGTTCTCTATGGAACCATTTTAAGTACTCCCCCGATAAATGATGCTTTAAGGTTTCACTGTAGTGGCTTACAAAAGAATAGCAAGCTACCTAGTTATGTAGCATAGATTCTGGGTATTTTGCTTTCATTGCTGAAAAGTTGTGCATGATAAATAACTAAGTACGGTACCAGTTCAGTTCTGTAAAATGTTATCACTTTTATTAGGGATGCACCAACATATAATTTTTAAAAAATCATCACCTTTAATTATGTGGTTTCGTTGATTGTAGATTCCGAAGATACTATTTCTTGTTTGTGATTATTTCTTTCCAACAAGATTTGAACACTTGGTACACTCACCTGAAACAATATAAACATGTTGTTGTTGATATGAATGGACTGTACTGTTAATAGGAACCTAAGTGGCGTGTCCGGTTCTCTCCGGTCAGCGTGGTATAGGCGATTAACCGTGCTAATGTTTCGTAAGCGATAGCGCGAGAACCCCGACCACGGACCGGAATTATATTCATACTGTAAGCAACTATAATCTTTCCTCTTTGCGTGGATACTGGATATACATAACTCTGCTCTATCACAAATATTAATGACATTTGTTTTGAGTTGAAGTGAACTCTACATTACACTGTTGCCAAACCTTCCAAACTGCTCATGAAAAAGCACGTAAAAACATTTTGTCCGTGGCATCAGCATAACATTTGGTATCCGACTTGCTTTGTGGCTACTGTGAGGTCACTGGGTTGTACTAGATTATACATTACTAATAAAATATCCTTTAATGTGCCAACAAAATCTTGAATGCGAAGTACATTTAGCAACCATGGACAGGCGCGTGGTATGCGAGGATGCCACAGCTGCACACCAACGTGGATGCGCCTCGCTTAGGTTGCCGCTCAGAGAGTACATTTGCGACAGCGCGGACACATGGGTCCATTTAACTCATAATAGTTTGAATTCAGGAAGCGTCATCGAGCAAAGTTGAATGCCATCATCTTCTTTACAAAATTATGCATCTTGTGATGGTATTGGTTTAGATTTCTTTGCGCGAGTCAAAAGATACGGCGAGTTACATTTTCGTACCATGCTAATTCTTATGGGCGCTGAGACCAGAGAGAACCAATTCCTTCCCGCCTTCAAAACTTAGGTTCCCTATGACAAAATAGCTCCAGATTTTGGCAAATTTAATTACTATAGCACAATTTTGTGGAAAAGGCCAACTGGCTAGTATAGTTTAGATTGGAGAAGGGTTGACAGGTTGGGAAAGCAAAGATAACATAAAGTCCAGCCTGAAGGGCTGGGGGCAACAAATTATTTCACCTGCTGATGACAACTGCAGACTGCAGGTAATTTAAAGTTGTTTGTTACCTTAATCCAAGACGCGTTTCGTCCTTCTGGGGCACCCCCAGCCCTTCAGGCTGGACTTATGTTATCTATGCTTTCCCAACCTGTCAAACCCTCTCCAATCTAATCTGAACTTAATTACTGTAGTAGTAGGACTAGGCTAATATAGGGCTAATTCAGGTTGTAGGTAGATACAAATGAGAACCCTCGTAAAATTCTGAATATTGCAATTTGATTTCATTGACTGATCTGTGATCTTACACTGATAACAAATTTTTGAAATTAGGATAATATAATACCGCCAACTTGGGAAGCACAATGATAAAATTGAAAAAATTGAAAACGAGACTGAATAATTCAGTTCAGTCTAATTGACATAATATTGTTTGATAATTATTATCAAACAATATTATGTCAATTAGACCTATGCCAATTTTTTAACAGTAAGGCGTGATGAAGATGTCTCAAAGAATCAACTATTTTTCAATCATAAAAAGTGTAATACATTCCTTGAGCTTTGATTGCAAAAGGTCAAATTTGAAATTATTAATTTATTTAGACGAGCATAGCGAGCGAAGCGAAGATTCCATTCTACTACACTGAAGAAAAAAATCCGGATTGTTTTTCTTTTTTCTTTTTCTTTTTTCTTTCTGTATTTTTGTGTTTGTCCACACGATTCCGGCTAAACCAATACTCCAATTGCGATGAAATTTTTTGGAGGCTTTCGAAATCTCTGAACTTAAAACTGCCACGTTTTTGAGCGCAATCGAAAAATTATTTCTTATGAAAATCGCAATTTTACAATTTTTTTTCGATTTTTAAAAAAATTCTTGGACATAACACCTACGGTACATGCTTTATCCGATTGTAATGGTTTTTTCACAGAACCTTTATTTTATGAATTAATATATTCGTGTTTAATTTGAGCGTAATTAAAAAATTATTTCCCATGAAAATGAAAATTTTACGATTTTATTTTATTTTTAAAATTTCTTCGACTTATAACACCTACATGCTTTATCCGATTGTAATGATTTTTTCACAAAACCTCAATTTTATGAATTGATATATTCGTGTGAAATGTGACCGCAATCAAAAAATTATTTCTCATGATAATCGCAATTTTAGATTTTTTTTCCAATTTTTTTAAATTTCTTTGACAAATAACACCTACATGCTTTATCCGATTGTATTGATTTTTTCACAGAACCTTAATTTTATGAATTTATATATTCGTGGGAAATTTGAGTGTTATCGAAAAATTATTTCTAATAAAATCGCAATTTTACGCTTTTTTTGTTTTAAAACAATTACGCTCATCCAACAACGCGCCTGAAAAAGCGTTTGCGAAGCTTCCTAGTTATCATTCACACAGATACATTATCGGTATTGCTATTTATTTTGCAGTTATATGGTGATCTTCAAAAGTTCTGGAAATTTATTATACCTAGGCTACTATGTGTTTTGGATGTTTGTCAGAAAATATGATATTCGGTAATCTTTACATTGATAATAAATAAATAAATTGTATTTAGAGTCTACCCACTCAGTTATATAACTGATTTTCAGTGGGGGACAGTAAATCAAAGCGACCAAGCCAACCCTATAGGCCCCGACGCAATCGACGAGTGAGCGATAACCAACCAAAGATCAATATTTTTAATAGGAAATATAACAATCAGTGGTATGGTATGGTAATCAATCATTATCAATATTATTGAAAATTGTTTATCAAGTTATCTCTACCGCCAACACTATGTTGGGTGAGAGAACCATGATGGAATACCTCGTCAGTCACTGAATGGGTAAACAAGCAGATTGACTGAAGGTTTCAAGCTCCATGTAGTAGGTAGTTACTGTAGAAGTTAAATGGTGTATAATTGGTAGATGAACAAGTTTAATTTTATTAATAGAATACTATGGCTGGGCTATGACATGCCGTTCAGTTTGAATTATTGATATACATTTTTATATCTAGGGCGACGGTCGTTCGCCCGCAGCCAAGCGCACGCGACTGCTAGAAGGCGATGACTAACTCGACCCTGTTTACTCCTACCCGAGTTGGGGGGTTTTCAGCTATCTGCACATGCCGCCCCGAAAAATGTACAATCTTGAAACTCGGTATATGACCTTATATGTGGTCCATGACATACCAAAAAAAAAAATCAGCCCGTTCCGATAACCCGTTCTGAGTGAAAAAAGTGCGTAAAAATCGACGGAAATCTTTCGGCTGGGTGGCTGGTTGGTTGGTGGTTGGGGGGGGGGGGTGGGGGATTCGTGCCAGAGAGAAAACAAGAGCCTACAGAGAAAACGGTATATCTTAGAACTATGAAACTTGGACCACATCTAGATGTACCTCAGACTCACATACTTCCGCCGAGAGACAAACAATATTCCACCCCCAACACCCCTTAAATCATCCCCTTAAATTAAAATAATTCATAGCTCCAACCCAAAATTGAATTTTTCATCAAATTAGTTATTAAAATTATGTTCCAATGTGCTTAACCCAATCGGCCTATTCTCATTATATAAACCACATTTTGTCAACCCCCATCCCTAATAGTTTATATTATTTTTACCTTGATTTCCAGCATTCAGCACGAAGGCACCTAATGAGTTATCATCATGAAATTTGACATGTTGGTACATAATAATATGAAAAATAATCCGCCGAGAGGCAAGCGATATTCCACCCCCAACACCCCCTAAAATTGGAATAATTCATAGCTCTAATCTAAAATTGATGTTTTATTCAAATTAGTTACTATTAAAATTATATTTTAATGTGTTTTAACCCAATCGGCCTATTCTCATTATATAAACCACATTTTGTCAAACCCCCATCCCTAATAGTTTATATTTTTTTTACCTTGATTTCCAGCATTCAGCACGAAGGCACCTAATGAGTTATCATCATGAAATTTGACATGTTGGTACATAATAATATGAAAAATAATCCGCCGAGAGGCAAGCGATATTCCACCCCCAACACCCCCTAAAATTGGAATAATTCATAGCTCTAATCTAAAATTGATGTTTTATTCAAATTAGTTATTAAAATTATGTTTTAATGTGTTTTAACCCAATCGGCCTATTCTCATTATATAAACCACATTTTTTCAACCCCCATCCCTAATAGTTTATATTATTTTTACCTTGATTTCCAGCATTCATCACGAAGGCACTTAATGAGTAATCATCATGAAATTTGACATGATGGTACATAATAATATGAAAAATAATCCGCCGAGAGGCAAGCGATATTCCACCCCCAACACCCCCTAAAATTGGAATAATTCATAGCTCTAATCTAAAATTGATGTTTTATTCAAATTAGTTATTAAAATTATATTTTAATGTGTTTTAACCCAATCGGCCTATTCTCATTTCCTAAACCACATTTTTTCAACCCCCATCCCTTATAGTTTATATTATTTTTACCTTGATTTCCAGCATTTACCATGAAGGCACCTAATGAGTTATCAGCATGAAATTTGCATGATGGTACATACTATAATTCACCGAGAGGCAAGCGATATTCCACCCCCAACACCCCCTAAATCATCCCCTAAAATTGGATAATTCATAGCTCTAACCTAAAATTGAATTTTTATTAAAATTAGTAAATTATGTTTAAATGTGTTTTAACCCAATCGGCCTATTCTCATTTCCTAAACCACATTTTTTCAACCCCCATCCCTAAATGTTTATGTTATTTTTATCTTGATTTGCAGCATTCACCATGAAGGCACCTAATGAGTTATCAGCATGAAATTTGGCATAATGGTACATAATAATATGAAACATAATAATCCACCAGGAGGCAAGCAATATTTCACCCCCACTGTTCCCTACCACCCTTAACTTTGGGAAAAACTTTAGGTCGTATTTAATACAATTTTAATATTTTAATTGCTGATTAAAATTATGCATCAATGTGTTATATTCCGGTCAACAAATCATTCACACAAACACCCAAGACGACTTTAACCATAGGAAATTTAATAAAAACATTGTATATTGCCAACTACTCTTTGTAAACAAAAACAAAAGATGGTAGCTTTTGTTTCTAGACAATCTGTTTTAAAAGGCACTGCATCCACCTTTACTCGTATTTTACGCCTTGATATGATACAAACAACAAAAAGATGTGATATCCCCCCAAAATACAAAAATTTGTAAAAAAAAAAAAAAAAAACGGCAGCCAAGCTCTCCTTCCAAAGTCTTCGGCTGTGAATGTTGTGAGATATAGAAGTTGAGCCAAGCATTTCATTCTTTCTCCCTAGTTTCGCATTGAAAAGAAGTAAGATCATTTCGCCTGTTGACGAGCGCCAAGCCAACCATTTTCATGGTAAAAAAAGTTAAAATTTTAAACTCAAAATCATAAAAAAATTACTTGGCTATTGATTTTGGTACGAGGACTCTAAAAAGTCAATGGCCAAGTAATTTTTTTATGATTTTGAGTTTAAAATTTTTACTTTTTTTACCACGAATATGGTTGTCTTGGCGCTCGTCAACAGGCGAAATGATCTTACTTCTTTTCAATGCGAAACTAGGGAGAAAGAATGAAATGCTTGGCTCAACTTCTATGTCTCACAACATTCACAGCCGAAGACTTTGGAAGGAGAGCTTGGTTGCTGTTTTTTTTTACAAATTTTTGTATTTTGGGGGGATAGGTACTACCTACATACAGTATAAGTGCAGACTAGCACATTATAGCCTCGGTTTTTTAGTAGGTGACTACAAACTCTATTATGATGGTATGTATTTTAGACATAAAATTAAAAAATGGCCGGTAAAGGCACTTCCGTCTAAAATACTATGTAGGGTCTAAAGTATTTAAATAGTGTACCTATGAATTAGGTAGGCGTATGTCAACATATTTTATTTTTATTTAAAAAATAAATAAATTAGCAGTCCGTATAAATAAAGTTTGGTCAAAATTAAGCAGCACAAAAAAGGCAAAGGTAAGTGTAACACATAACAATGTTTTTGTTCCATATATATCTAGGTGCCCGTTAGGGCGCCGCAGCCAAGCCGTGGCGCGCTACATACTCAGGCACCTTCTACAGCAAGCAAAGTTGGGGTGATTACGAGGTGTTACCCAGCCGTCATGAAACGTGATGTGAACTTGAAAACTATCAAAATCGAGGGGATTTAGGTACCTGACAACACATGCCAAATTTGGGTGGGGTACGAGCATTCCTTCTTGGTAACAAAAATGGCTTGTAACATGCTCCAAATCACTTTAAGGATCACTTTAAGGATTATTCAGATGTATAATGCAACTACAATTCAGAGCTTGAATTCAGATGTGTAATGCAACTACGTATTTACTCGCTTATAGGCCGCCCTCGAGAAAAGGCCGCACCCTTATTTTGACCACTCAGATTTTAAAGATTTGGATATAAATACTATTGATAAATGGTTTCACATAATGGCCGCACCCCACTTTTTGAACTTGACAATTTCAAATATACCCGAGGCCTATACTCGCATAAATACAGTATAATTCAGAGCTTAAAATGTACCCGTCCTGATGGTCTAGTGGTTAAGACGCCTGTCTGGAATGCGGGAGATCCGTGGTTCAATTCCTGGTTGGGGCGGACTTTTTTAATTTCTGAATTGTAGTAAATAATATCACTTTAAGGATATTAGCTACTACTGCTACTGTCTAATTTGTCAGTTTCAATCGACCAGAGATTCTGACCAAACGGGTGGGGCTACAACGTTCATATTTTACATGGACATTAAGGTTAAAGTGATATAGTATCTTTTGAAAGAAAAAAGTGAAAAAGTTTTCTGGAAGGCTTCCAAATAAAGGTTTTAATATAAGCCTTATACAGGCATACAATCAACAAGTAAATATAGTTACTTGACATTGACAATGATTGCCTACATTATTTACAAAAAGCAAGTATTTGGACCACTAGATATTTTACATTCTATTGTAAATTGGTTATACCATAGTAATTAAATTGACTTTGATAAAATTATTAATTATTATATTTTAACAAATAATTTTGCAATGGAACTTGAAAAAGTAATGAGATCCCACACATAACAAAAACTTGTTAGAATACAGCCAAACCTTACACACTCAAAAGAAATGAGATCTAGAAAAAGGGTCCAGCTCTTCTACCCTTCCACAATTGCGCATTCTTAATTCATAAACGTACAGTGTCCCGTAACAACATCCCTGAAAAGTGAAAAGCTTGGTAAAATAGAATCTGCATGACCATTAGGTTTAAATTAATTAGAAAAAAAGAATTTGGATGAACTATTACGTTTAAATTAATAGTTGAAAATTCAACTTTGCCTAGCTTTTCAGGGATATTGTTACGGGACACTGCACGTTTATGTATTAAGAATGCGCAAATGTTGATTGGTAGATAAGCTTGGCCTTTTTCTAGATCTCATTTCTTTTGAGTGTGTAAGGTTTGGCTGTATTTTTACAAGTTTTTGTTATGTGTGTGATTATGTACTTACTTGCATTCAAAGACCTGCACAAATCAACAGGATTCATTTATTTATCTATTTAGCATCTATTCAGTTAAAAAAACTGATTTACAAAGGAGGACAACTAAATAAATCTAATAATTACATAGATGCAGACACAACAATGAACTACAGTTAAGTAAATATTTAAAATACTAATATAACAACAATGTATTTAAAACACAATAATTTTGGTAACAAATTCAAAAAGGATAAATGTAATTAATTAATGAATTATATTAAAAAGGGGGAAAAAAGGAACGAAAAAATATCATCAAAAAAGAAAAAAGTTAGTCAGGTAACAGTCGGGAAGACTTTTGCCTTTCTACAGGATACCCAGCCAGAACCTCATCATAATTAGGCCTAAGCACTTGGAATAAAAAATGTAATACGGAAATCCACTATGTTGATGTATTTGCGTAAAATGATAGGTTTTCCTCCCATACGGTACTAATAACTACCGTAATAATACAGAAAATTCATGAAATGCATGTTTTTGCTACCAACTATGCTATCACAATTATCATTGTTTTAAATTTTCTACTAGGTAATATCAATACAGAAAGTACTTGTGACTACGGATGCACATCAATACTTTTCCGTTATCGATTATTATTGAAATAGTAATGGCATTACATTATCAGTATGATTGGAGAAGGGTTGACAGGTTGGGAAAGCATAGAGAACATAATACCCAGCCTGAAGGGCTGGGGGCGACAAAACTTTTCACCTGCTGATGACAACTGCAGCTAATTTAAAGTTGTTTGTTACCTTAATCCACGATGCGTTTCGTCCTTCTGGGACTCATCAGGCGGATGGTGGCCACTAAAAATCAGCTAACTACATGCAAACAAAACTCACAACACATAACCAAACCTGTGGTAGGGCCACGCAAAAAGTAAATTCTGCATGCATGTTGTCATCATCAGCAAGGTTACTTCACACACCAGTGACACCATTCATACTGGGGCACACAGTCAGCACAGACAGTAAGGGGGCTTCCCTCCCAACTCTGGTGCTCGGGAGACAAGAAATCTGCTGCTGCTGTTGTGCAGTGTTGTGACTTTCCACCCTTCCTATCACTAACTTTTTCTCTTAGAATGAATGAAGAGGCACCCTTGCCCAGCAACAGCAGGAGGGGCAGCTTTTCTCTTGTTGCCAAGGGTCCTGGTTCGAATTCAGGGTAAGTCATGGATTTCTTGTCTCCCGAGCACCAGAGTTGGGAGGGAAGCCCCCTTACTGTCTGTGCTGACTGTGTGCCCCAGTATGAATGGTGTGTGAAGTAACCTTGCTGATGATACAACATGCATGCAGAATTAACTTCTTGCGTGGCCCTACCACAGGTTTGGTTATGTGTTGTTTGCATGTAGTTAGCTGATTTTTAGTGGCCACCATCCGCCTGATGAGTCCCAGAAGGACAAAACGCGTCGTGGATTTAGGTAACAAACAACTTTAAATTAGCTGCAGTTGTCATCAGCAGGTGAAAAGTTTTGTCGCCCCCAGCCCTTCAGGCTGGGTTTTATGTTCTCTATGCTTTCCCAACCTGTCAGCCCTTCTCCAATCATACTAAACTAGCCGATTGGCCTTTTCCTAATAGGGAATATTCCACTTCCGTCAAATACGGTACAAATAGATTTTTTAGAAGAAGTATTTCGTTTCGATTACAAATATATACTTTGGTTTTCCGTGAAATAATAATCCAATAATCTATAGCCGTTTTAGAAACTGCATTTTTTAAATATTCTAAGAGCGGCAAAAACGGCTATGACGTCAGAACTGTGTTGAACCAACGCCGTCTAGATACACATACACATACATTCT
>JAMZAV010014930.1:0-12972 GCA_024449915.1 Sweltsa coloradensis | reverse complement strand
ATTTTTTAATTACTACTTTTTGCCCTTTTTTTTCCGTTCCAGAAGGAACTAAAAAAATATCAAAACAAGACAAATTCAAAAAAATATAATATTAAAATTATTTTAAATTAAATAAATATTTTTTTTTCCTTTTTCTTCATCTCAATCATTTTTTCTTAAAAAATTTATAAAACATAAATCAAAACACGACGTACACTTAATTATTTACAGTTTTACAATATCAAAGGGGCAATATGCCCAAAAACCGGCTGAACCCCCTTTTTCTCCGCGTTTTTTTGTTCTATACCCTTTGCCTTCAGCGATTTCTTGCCACCCTAAAAAATTTGAGATCGTGTTTGAAGCGTTTGTTTAAACCAACGTCGGGGCCCCGCGGTAAAATTTGGGCCCCAGAGAGGGGCTCTGCTAATCGTAAAAGGCATTCAAGAGAAAAAGTCCCCCTCGAAAACATAGTTGAAAAAAAGGGTTTAGTATATTCTCCCCAAATTAGAGGCAAGCTCTGGAAATCGCGTCGGGATTTTCCCCCCTTCCCTTGACGACCCCTTGACGACGATGACGACAGTGACACCACGTACATGACAAAGACAATGACGACGAAAACCGTTTGTTCCCCCATTTTTCCTCCCCTTCCGGGGCGGTTTTGACCAGCAGGGGCCCCTTTACCCCCATCCCCTGGCAAAGGGGGGTTATTATGACCTAATGGTTAACGCACCCTAAATTAAATTTTTAAAAAAAAAATTACAAACAAATCATTTCTATTTTACTTTAAAATTGTTTTAAAACAACCGGAGAATTAAAAAAAACAACACAATTTTTCGAAAATTTTTTTTTCCTTCCGAATTAAATCTCGAGTATGTGTTGGAAAGCTGACATTGACATTTAATTTTTTTTTTCATTTCAATTCTGTATTGAATTCTTCAAGAACCAAATTGAAAATGTTTCCAGTCCTTAAATAAATCTTATCAAGGAAAACTTTATGCTAGAAGTTTTTTTCCCGCACCAGGACAATTGGCCCGAGCGGGCTCGCAAATTTAGAAGACGATTCAAGAGAAAACTCCTTCTTAACCATAGGTAGTAAGAGTGGAGTACTTACCCCCCGAAATTGGGCGAGCTCTGGCAATCATGTCTGGGTCACCCCCCCTTTTTTAACTTTTCCGACGAGATGTCAATTACAAACGAACGATGACAAGGACTATGACGATCGTGACTGAGAGCATAAAATCCCCTTTGGCTAAGTGGCGCATTAAGATATATCGTTTAACGCGCCCTTAATTAAAAAACTTATTAAATCGAATATCAAAGGAAAATTTGACTTATAAAACTTGGTTATATTAAAAGCGATATCTTACTTTTTATTTACCTCAAATGGAGATAGCTTTGCCCCAAACATGGGTCTGCTAAAACGTAAAAAGGGAAACAAGAGAAAAATCCACCCCGCAAAATCAGCTAAAAGAGCAAAGATCTTGCTTTGAAAAATAGAGGCGAGCTCTGGCTCGTCGTCGGGGACCTTTCCCCCTTTCCCCTTTACGACTCCCCGGCGTGCCGATGACAATGAACAAAGAAAAATGACAAAGACGATGCGACCGCGACGTGAGAACCCCCCCTTTCCCCCCCTTCCCCCCTGGCGGTTTACCGCATGGCCCCCTCCCCACCCCCTTAGGGTAGGTGGTGCTTATGACCTAACGGTTTACGCGTCCTTACCAAAAAAAAAAAGAAAAAAATTAAAAAGACGATATGGGAAAATTTCCCCAAACTTTTTCAAACCCTTTTTCAAAGTTTTTTTTTAAAAGGGTTTTATACTCAAGATATAAATTCCTGTTTTAGATGTCAAGAGTGGATTCAAAACAACGATTATGGATTTGAAGCACTTTGGGGTGTGGTGAAAATAAAAAATTACGTAGTGTGGGCCCCACTAACTAATAAAATTTTTCCCCCCTAGTCTCGACTTCATGTAGAGAAGAGGTGTTATTGTCTAGAATTCGAAAAGGCCTCACACGTCTAACTCATTGATATCTCTAAACTAGAGATGTGACAATGTGTTTGTACCTGTAACCGACATCATATTATGCTAGCAGAATGTACCAAATATGATGCCTTGCGCACGCAATTTGATCTCTCCCAATCATATGAAAAACTTCTATCATATGATAACGGCGACAAACTTTCAAAATTTCTCATCCAAAGTAATCTATTTAACAAAATTTAATTCACATCATACACATTGTAGCGTTCTTCAACTTAATGAATCTGATTTTCTGAAGGGATGGAAAACAGTTTTTTTCTTTTGTCTCCCACTTTATTGGATGAGCATAGCGAGCGTAGCGAGCGAAGCGAAGATTCCATTTCACTACACTGGAGAAAAAAAATCCGGAATGTTTTTCTTTTTTTTCTGTTTGTATTATTGTGTTTGTTAACACGATTCCGCTAAACCGATACTCCAATTGTGATGAAATTTTATGGAGGCCTTCGAAATCTCTAACTTAGAACTGCCACGTTTTTGAGCGCAATTAAAATTTTTTTCTCATGAAAATCGCAATTTTAGGTTTTTTTTCTATTTTTAAAAAATTTCTTCGACTTAAAACACCTACATGTTTTATCTGATTTTAATGATTTTTCACAGATCCTTAAATTTATGAATTAAGATATTTTTGTGAAATTTGAGCGCAATCGAAAAATTATTTCTCATGAAAATCGAAATTTTACAGTTTTTCTTCTTTTTTAAAACAATTCATTGGGTTATAACACCTAAATACTTATCCTATTGTAATGATTTTTTCACAGAACCTTAATTTTATAAAATTAATATATTCGTGTAAAATTTGAGCGCAATCGAATAATTATTTCTTATGAAAATCGCAATTTTACGATTTTTTTTTAAATTACGATTAATAAAAAAATAAAGTTAATTTTTGATTCAATTTAATTTAATTTTAAAAAAATATTTTTTTTCACAGAACAACAGAAAATCCGCATAAAAACATGGCAGCTCAATGCCCCCAAATACGCTCATCCAAAAACGCGGCAGGACTTAAGCGTTTTTCTAGTATTTAACTCTATTCACACGTTTACCACAGGCTCTAGTCCGGCTTACACGGGGCCCGGCCTAGCTCTAGGCCGCCTACGGCTTGATAAACGCAGGGAGCCGGCCCAGAGGGGAAACCCGATCTGTGTTTTGACGGGAAATTTCAACGTTTTATTTAGCAAAAGTGATTTAAATGGGAGCAAGCAAGTTGAAGCTTGTTTTTAGAAAAAACATCACAAGCATTTGCTTTCATCATTTTTCGAGGTAAGGAATCCATTAGCTTAATAGCAGATTCGAAGAATTGTTATTAGTTGATGGGCAGATTCAAAAAATTTTAACCATATTATATTAAAACAGGATGTCATTAACAGTCATTAAAACCGGATAGAACCGGCAAATTCCTCAAAAATTAATTATCTTAGAAAGCAGATTCCGAACAGGTAACTTTAAAGACATTTCGCGAACCCCGTCGCGCGTCTTAAAAGAACGAGTTAATAGAGTCATCGTTAAACCAATCAGTTTAAAAAAACCCGGTTAAATGAATCTCCCCAATAGGTTAAAGAACGGGAAAAAGGATTTTACTATATAAAGCAGCAGCTTTAAACAAAAATAAGTTCTGTCTCCGTCAAAAAGCCAGTGGTAAGGAAGGAAGCACTACCTCTGACGTCCCCGTAAATAGGGAAAAAAGGGTTTCGATCATTGTGTTATGCAACCTGGGATCAAGCTGCAGGGACGAAGACGTCGATCGAAAAAGGGGCTGATCTTTCTTCCCGATTAAACCCCTATTTTTGCCCGGCGACAAAGGACATTGGGTTTTGACATCGAATTGGCACGTATTAAAAGCTGATAGAGGCAAAAGTTAAAAAGGGGGAAAGTAAATTAACAAAAATACTGCACAGGTTTTATCTACATTTGCTATTTTGCAAGATATAAAAAATGTGTTAAAATCCGAAATCATTTCTTTTACAAAAAGTGCAAAGCTACAGAACGCCTTAATATGATTTGATACTATTGCCCCTCAAGAGCATCGCGCACAACGTCGATTATAGATGGGGTGGGAATGTAATGAATTCTTATTGGAACAATGGTATAAGACTTAAAAAAGAATTAATACAGGGTTTACAGCGCTACCCAAAGCAACAGGCGTTTAGGGCATTTGATGACGGAACAGGTTTCATTTTTTAAAGGAAGGAGTAAAACAAATTTGAAAAAAACACAGCAGATATTCAAAAAATTGATAGATTAAATGGAATAGGAAAGGGGAAATTTAAGAAATCTAGAAATCATTAAAACCCATAACGCGCCCCTTCAGAACGCCTTTGGGTTTTACCTTTGGAATACTGGTGTTTCGAAAGCTAGAAGCTAAAATTAGATATAGCGGAAAATTGAGCAACTCCGGATGCTATTTTTGAGATGCATCGGGACATTTGAGTCCCTTTTTTTTATCCCACGGAAATTACTAAAAATTCTTACTTAAAATTCAACCACCCGGGCTATAGATTTGAAATTATGACGAACCTTCGTTTAGACAAAATGTAATATTTTTTAATACAGTGACCTTTCATGCAGTTTCTTATAATACTAAATTAAAATTTTGTAGAGTTTCCCATTTAAGGCTCCGCAGATTTTTCGAGTATACAAGACAGAAACCTTTCCCAAATACAAAAAAAACCCCCTGATACAGCGATGGAAATCATACATCCCACTTTTTTGCCATAACTCCCCCGACAGATTACATAGAGTTTTTTAGAACAAATATGGACGAATGACAAAAAGGGTTAATTCGCGTTTCCCCGCCTTTAACAGCAGTTTAAGAGGAATACCATCGGTTTGTCCGAATTTCTTAAGAATGAAAAGGAAGTCCGCAACTTTGTGAAAAACTATGATAATTGGTTTTAAAACCTATGTTTCACAGAAACAAGAATTCAAACGAGGGGTTACAGTGTAAATAGTATGAAATTTTGGGGTTAATTGAGATGCGTACGCCCCCCAGGTAGGTACCAAACGATAGAATACAGGGAAACCGGAAAAATTTAAACCTTACCATAACGCTATGTGCAAGGCCCGAGCTAACTTTCTTTACACATTATTCGTCATTCACAGCTCCAACAACACAGTAATAGACGTACACGTTCCGCCAATTACCAAAATTGTTGAAAAGCAAATTTATAGTAAAACTTTTGTTTTTTCATAGGAACGCCGGACGAATTTATAAAGTTTTAAAGTAATTCAAGACGAAGTTCACCCCGCTAGAAATTCCATACTCAAAAAGGTTAGAAAAGTTAGAGGGCCGTTCAACCTAAATGGACCAACCGCAATCAGAACATTTATCATATTTTATTCAACCGGGGTTTTGGAAATTTTTTTTTAATTGCATTGAAGTTATCATACCCCCCCCCAAACGGAAATTGATTTTCACTAAAAACTGGGGGATAGGAAAACCCCTAGTGACAGAGTAAAAATATCTGAACCCTATAATGAGTTAGAATGTCGCACCAGCTTTGTCCGAAAGGGGAAAAGGAACAACTGAAACCATTGCCGGAATATTTTTTCAGCCCCCAGTTTTAAAAGGGGTTTTATAAAAAAAAAAAAAGGGGAATGGAATGGATTGGAAGATGCAATTAGAGTGAGCAAGAAGAATGAATGTTTTATCTTTCATTTAAAGGTTGGGGGGTTTTTTTAAAAATTAATTTTTTACCCTGGCGGGCAGTAACATGCTCGAAAAGTTCAAGTGTGTATGAAACCCCTGGCGAACTTTAAAAGGTCGAAGCTTTGTATCTAGCCCCTTTACAAGCCCCTAAAAGGTTGTAAGCTTTAATGTTTTATTTTCCATTGACAGTGCAGTCTTCCCAAAACCATAGCCGAAAAATTAAAAAAGATATTTTGAACTCTTATAATAGATGAGAAAGTTAATAAAAAACCCCTTATTTAAAGGTGTTTTTATGGACAGAGCAGAACAAAAAAAAGAGTATTTAAAACAGAATTCTGAGAATTGACAGAAAGGAAAGAGGATTTAATGGGGAATTTTGGGTATATAACTTGCAAAAATGTTTTTTAAATTTTGAAACCGGAACCCCAAATTTTATATAAAAGGAAACGAAAAAAAAATTTGAACCACAAAAGTTTTGACCATTATCAAAATAGACAGTAATCAGTCGACTATCAACGTAAGTACCAAATTTTGTTTTTGTTCAATGTGAAAAAAGTTAAGAAAGCACTTATTTTTGTTATTTTAAGTTAACGTTTTTTTCATTACAGATGGAAAATAGCAAGGGAATTTTTGAATTAACAAATTTTTTGGGCAGGCTTTATCCCCCTTCCCTTCCCCAAAAATTTCAAAAAGAAGCACGGCTATTTTAGTGACCCGCGGCGCTTCGAATCGGCATGGGCCGAGGAAGAAGCAGATGAAGAGTGGTGGGACTGGTTGGCTATATGTGGCCCCGAGTGGGGAATGGGTGGGAAACAAAAACAAATTTGTTTTCAATATAAAGAACAGTTCGGAAAAAGAAACGCTGGTTTTTTGAAATTTTTAAAAAAAAATTTTTTTACAAACAAAAATTATTGGTAACGATACTTCGAATTGAATAAAATATATTAAGGAAAGATCGAAGTAAACAATTTAAAGACTAGGTTGTCAGAAGCCATAGGGAATTCATGAGAAACGGGGCATTACCTACTAAATTTCCCAAAATTCCCCCCCCCCCCTTTTGTCCACTACCCAATTACCAATGAAACTAAAAGGTCGCGTCATAAAAAGGTGAGCATTAGTTTTACTTAGGTGCAGTAGTGAGTAAACATACTATTTCGTGTGGAAAAGATTAGGAATACGGAAGATTAACGCTGACGCCCCGGGGGCGTCACCGTCCCCGGAGTCGAAAATTTTATTTTGCAGGCACTGAGACAGACTAATAATCAACCCCTTTGGGGACAGAAGACACCCAGCAGCGTCCCAGTCGCGGAAGGATCCGCAGACAGGCCCGAGGGACTGTGACCAACCTTTTTCTCAGCAGAACGATACCCGAAGCCCGTTGGGCAACTGAGAAATTCACGCAGCGCCAAACCCAACACGAAAATGAAGACCTGTACTCCCCAGCGAAGAAACCCCATTGATTTAACCCAAAGATACACCTCCGGGAAAAACCCCCCCCGCTCTTGTGATAGCAAGAAACGCCCCCAGTCAGAGCGAATAAAACCCCCACAACCCCAGCACGATAACGATTACCTTTACGACACCCTCTTACGCCCCCCTGCAAGAAACATTGGGACGTCGTCTAAAAGCTTTCGCAGACTACGAGCTCTTCGGATACCGATAGAAAAAATGTTCATGCACCCACGACATACGACCCCATGGACGCCCCCCCAACTTGGTTAGATGCAGTACAGAAGCAGATCTGTCTAAGCTCGGAAAATCAGAAAATAATAGTCCGGGGAAAAAGCGTAAAAACATTTCAAATCCGGAAAACAGTACCAAATTTAGGAGCAGGGAAAAGACTATTTTAGAAAGTTTTTTTTTCACGGGGGACACGCATGGTAGAAAATAACCCTGTCATGGCGTCCACAAGATGCCGCCAAAATAATTTTAAAATTGCGAACTAAAGAATTATCATCAATTTGGTTTTAAATAGGTTTTTTTTTATTCGGTTTTTAAAATGTCTACAAAAATGCATCAGAAATTTTCCCAAAAAATAAAATAGTTTTAATTATATTATATATTTTTAAAATTATTGCAATTTAGCACTTTTTGGTATTATATAATTATTTTACGTAAAATTTCGCTAGTTTGTCAAAAAATTTTTCAGACTATACAAAAAATAATGCCAAAAAATAAAAAATTTAAATCCCGAAACGAAATTCTTTAATTTTTTTGATTCATTAATTAATTAAATTAAGCTTTAATTAAATCCCAATTAAAAGTTTCAAATTCACTTCCCCAAAGTAACGTTGTTATCACACAAAACAATTTTACCAAAATAAACCCCAAAAAATTTTAGTTCCAAAAAAAATTTCCCAATCACTTTCCTATTAATTCAAAAATTTCAATAATTAAAAAATAATAACAATTATCTAAAATTATTTTTTTGTAAAATTAAACAATGGGGCGCCCTTGGAACATTTTGAAGTATTTTTAAGGCAAAAAAATTTTAATAAAAAAATAAATTAAATTTAAAATTTAAATAAATCACCAAATTTAATTAATTTTATTTAAAATTACCCCACTTTTTGAAAATTTGTATTGTTATGTATACCTAAAACTCGATCGTAGGCAAAAAAATATACTACTTTACTGAATAATCCCAATGAATCCAATTGTCATGTCCGAAAAAAATTTCCTATAACTTAACGATTAAATTTAAAGAAATTAAGTGAAAAATTTACTTTTCTCAATAATTTTGTTGTCACTAAATTAAAACACATACAAAATCCCAAAAAAGTATCAAATATAAACAATGCGAGTAAAATTTTTAAAAGTTTATAGCCCCAAAAATAAGTTCATGTACTTTACCGTTAATTAAATTAATAAATAAATTTAAAATTAAAATTTGATAAACAACCAGTGTTGTGTAAAATTTAAACCCACACCCCCTGGGAAAACCATTTGCAGCTTATTTTACGGGAAAATAATTTTGGGGAAATTAAATTAACAGAAAAAGTAGCATGAATTTAATTTTGGGACTTTTAAATTTTTAAAAATTATACTGAATTTTTTAATTTAAACTTTGTTAGCATTTTGTATTGTTTATTGAGTGCCAATATAAATTATTGAGTTTAAAGTAATTTTTCATTTAATTTGTTATTTAATTGTTAAGTTATAGGAATTTTGTTTGGGACAGAAAATTCGGATTCTTTGGGCATTATGCAGTGTGTAATTTTTTTATGACATCGTCGAGTTTTAGGTAACATAACAAACATATGTAAAAAGTGGGAAAATTTAACAAAAATGAAACAAATTTCGGTGATTAAATTTAAATTTAAATTTAATTTAAATTTTTTCAAACATTTTTTTGCCTTAAAACTTTTTAAAATATTCCAGTTCGCCAAATTTTGTTAATTTTCAAAATTTAATTTGAGATTATTGTCATTTTTTTAAATTTAATTGAATTAATTGAATTTAGGAGAGTGTTTGGGAAATTTAAATTTTTTGGAACTAATTTTTTTTGGGGTTCATTGTGGTATTTTGTATTTTGTGACCCACTACTTTATTGGGGTAAGGAATAGGAAATTTTTAATTGGGATTTAATTAAGTTTAAATTTTAATTTAAATTTAAGAATAAAAATTTACAGGAATTTCGTTTCGGGACTTAAAATTTTGGTTTTAATTTGGCGTTTTTTTGTATAGTTGAAAATTTTGTGACAATCTGCAAATTCTACGTAAAAAATTAATATATCCAAAAAGTGCTAAAAAATAAATTTTTTTAGTTTGCGGTAATTTTTATTTTTTGCAAGTGTTTTGTTTTACTGCCTATGCATTGTAGGGATTGTTGTAAGTTTCTATTGTGACTTGTCAAATTGGTGTTATTTATCGTAAAAAACTTATATTAAGCTTTTTTTTCTAGGATTCTGGCTAACTTTTCAATTTTTCTTTCAAAAGGTACTCTCCCCCATAACCCAATGTCCGGTATAAAAATGAACGTTGTAGCCTACCCGTTTGGTCAAATCGGCCCCCAAAAGGCACGAAAATATCGCACTAAACGTAAAAAAAATTATCTTAAAAAGGGTTTTTTTCTATGAATTGTGGCTAATTTTTTTAAATTTTTTTTTTCAAAGGTACTACAACACCATAACCCTAAGTCCAGATAATAGAAAAGTTTTGGGCCCCCCCCGTTTGGTCAGAATCGGCCCAAATGGTACGAACATATCGCACTAAAAATCGAAATAAATCGTAAAAGTCGATTTTATGAGAATATTTTTCGATTGTACCAAAAACATACCTCCAAATTCAGAGATTTCGAAGGGCCCTCCAATTTTATAAAAAATCGGGTTGCCGTTTGCCCGGTAGAGAGCGAACAATTTGAAAAAACAAAAAAAAAAGCCCATAAATTTTTTTGGGGGTCAGTGAAAATTTAAGTCTTCGCTTCGCCCCATCCCAAAAATTTACTATCATCTTAAAAATTTTTGTTATTTTTAACTCTGAAAAAAATTTTAGAAGCAAAAACACAATAGCTTTTTAATAAACTTTTCAATATCACGATGGCAGCCCAAAAAAACCTAACCGGTTTAAAACGCCCTAGTTTCCACGTCGTAGTCTGTTTGTTTTTATTTTTTTCGAAAAGTTTGAATTGTTTATAGAAATGTTTAACGTAAAAATTAAAAATTGCACCACAAAGTTCGAGGACATTTTTTCATCTCTCAGCTAATCAAAAAGCGAGAACAGGGATAAAGTCCATCTCGCAAACTTTTAGCTGACTTTAAGGGGGCACTCCTGAAAAAAATAGGGGAGCCCTTGGGAGCGTCGCGGGGACCCCTCCCATTTCCTTGACGACCCTTTCCCCAAAACCCCCAGACGACCGTGAAAAAATGAAAGATCATGAAGGCGATGGGCACTTCGAGCTTAAACCCCAGTTTTCTCCCCCCACCCTGCTGGATCTGAAAAGGCCAAAAACTTTCTAAATTTTTTTCAATTAATTATTTTTTAAAAAAGTTTTATTTTCATCAAACACATTTCATAATTCATCGAAAAAATGAGTTTATTTTTCTGTGGCTTCATCACTACCCGTCGGCCCCGGGTAAATTTGGCCCCGAGCATGGGTCTGCTAATCGTAAAAATGTATTCAAAAAGAAAAAGTCCACCTCGCAATATACTATATGAAGGAAGTGTAGTTACTATTTACTCTTCGAAAATAGAGGCGAGCTCGGCAAACGCCGCACTGACCTTCCCCATTCCCTTTACGATCCCTGACGACTTTTTCGACAATGACACCGAAAAGAGACGGAAGACAATAACGACCGCGACGTGAGAACCCTCTTTCCCCCCCACCCGGGGCCGGTTCGACCCGCAGGGTCTCCCCCCACCCCCCTAGGTTTTTTTGAGTGGGATTTTGACCCAACGGTTGACGCTTCCTTTACCAAAAAAACATAAACTCATTTAAATTAACTGACAATAAATCAAAGCCAAGCTTCTTTTCTCGATTTTCCCCAAGGATCGCATGACGGGGAGTGACCAAGTACTCTTTTAAATTTTTGGGTTTCCCTGGAACTTACACTGGGGTGACCCAAAAACGATCGTCCTGCACTCTGGTTTGGAAAAACTGTCACCCCCACAACAAGAATGCACTGCCGCCAAAGATTTGGTTAAATTCCTATTTTATCGACGAAAAGACAACTGTGATCACACCCCGATCGTTCTGCGCTCTGGTGGGGGATTAGTTAGACCATATTCCCTATATCACGGGAAAAGCGCAGTATGACCTTACCGGACGGAGCGCTCTAGTTTCTCACGTCGTCTTCTATTGTCAATCCCTGTCTTCAGCTTGAGCTTGCCCACACTCGTGCTCAACCTGTAACCCCCAGATGTCAGCTCCCCGACTTCACCATTTCTCAGCCACCTCGCCGGGGTTGAATTTAGCCAAGAAAATGGCTCAACTGATCGTCCGCAATAGGCGAGAAATAACTGATAACGTCGATTTCCTAAAAAGCTAGTTTTGAAATCAAAACGTCTATTTTTTTTCGCCCCACATCGTATTTTTCTACCCACGGGAAAATAGCTCGTGGGACATGTGTGGGATGATGGTTTTTGACTTTTACGCCCTCTCAATATATCTACTCGCTCGTCATAATGTCGCAAATATTATACAAGGCTGGGATTAATTTAAACACATGGCATTATTTTGGCGCTAGGTTTTTACGATGTATAAGCGGGTTTAAATTTATGAATAACTAATTAATCTTGATTTCATGGACCCATCCTAGGGTTAGACGAGGTGGGGCCTACATCAAAGTAGGGCCTTTTAAATGCTAGACTAGCGCCTTGGACCTTAGCCTAGGTATTCTCCCCGTCTGGGCCCGGGGTAGAGTTGGCCCAGAGCATGGCTCTGCTATCGTTAAAGGCGATTCAAGAGATAAAGTCCACCTCGAAACATCAGCTAGTAAGAGCGGAGATCTAACTCCCCAAAAACTAGATGCGAGCTCTGGGCAAATCGTCGTCGGGGAACTTGCCCCTTCCCTTTACGACCCCCCGGGGACGAGACAATGACACAACGAACAAGACAAAGACGATGATGACCTCAAAGTGATAAACCCCTTTCCTCCCCTTACCGTGGCTGGTTCTGATCAGCATGGGGCCCCTCCTCTTCACCCCCTTAGGCTAGAGTGGTGCATTATGACCTAACGGTTGACGCGTCCTTATTCCCAAATAAACCAAAAAAATCTTGCCAAAATTCACCGCATCTTGCGTTTTATTTACCTTTTAGAATGCATGCGAGTTCTTTCCACGACGCATCTTTTCTATTTTTAGGTTACGAAACATTGGGTTTTTTCCGACACAAAATTTTGTATCGTTGAAATAACGTTTTTCTTGCTGTTCAAATGGGACTTTTACTGTATTTTTTAGGTAATGTTCGGCACTTTCGCTGGGAGAACGTAAAAAAAAAAGGAAACGCAAAGAATTGGATAAAAATTTAATCCCCCACACATACAAAAAATTTTTAAAAAAAAAAAAATGCGGGAGCTTAGCTCTCTTTCAATCTAGTTCCCGTTTTCCCGATGTCAAGAGTGGATTCAAGCAAAGATTATTGGATTTGCGACAAGCATCTTGGGATGTGTTGCAAAAAAACAAATTGCGTAGTGTGATGCCCACATTTAATAATTCAATTCGTCCACCTACATCTCGACTCTCACGTAGAGAAGAGGTGGTTTGTCTAGACTTCGTATAGGGCCCACACGCCTAACACACGGATATCTCTTAACCAGAGAAAAGGTTATTCCCATAAAGTGACACTGTGATGTTTACCTTTAAC
>JAMZAV010014929.1:0-14575 GCA_024449915.1 Sweltsa coloradensis | reverse complement strand
AAAAACTAAATTTTAAAAGAAAAACAGGTTTTAAAATTGCCTTTGGGGTCCGTCCGGGTAATCCCTGGGGGGAACAAAGAAATACATTCAGGGGGGATGTACGGGGCTACGGCGTTGAACGCCCGGGAGCCAAAGGGGGGAAATGGATGCATGGCCGGGTCCCGTAGGGGGTAATCCCGGGGGGAAAACGAAGAAATTACATTCACGGGGCAGTACGGCTACGGCCGGGGGCCCGCCTGGGCAGTCTAGGGAAGGATGCAGGGTCCCCGTCGGTTAATGGCTGGGCGGAACGAAGAAATAATTCACGGAGCATGTACAGGCTACGGCGGGTAGAAAACGGGCTAGGTCAGCTATATTCCCAAAAATTTTTGCCCGGCCGGGCCCCGCACGACGCCCTGAGCTTAGCACCCGACGCACCCCGTAGCCCCCCAAGCAGCCCAGGTGCCCGGACTATTACCGGGTCTCCCCGCACGCTTGTGTTTGGGGGGGTTATAGCTGGGTGTCCTTAAAATTGCCAAACGTGGTATTCGTGGGGCCATAATCAGGTAGCAAAGATGTTTATCAACATCTAGGAATGAACCACATCTACTTGTCACCCCCCCCCCCTTTTTACAAGTATTCCCTGCACCTGTGATCAAAAAATGCGAATTTTATAATGTATTGGGATAAACGGGTTTTATAACAGACAAAAACCATAGACCACAACAAACCGGACATCATTTTATGCGATAAATCTAACAGAATTACATACAAATTTGACATTGGACCCCCATGAAAAAAAATTTTTAGAACCCCAGAACACTAAGGGGAAAAAAAAAAATATAAAAAAATTTAAGTAAAGAATAAAAAGAATTTGGAAAATGAAAATTACTGTGTCCCCTATCGTGATTCAGCCACTGGGTCATCCCAATTCTTCCCCTCTGCCAGCCTAAATGCCTGGGTCTGTCTCCAAATCTCTACACAGCATGCAGAAAGCATTTCATCCTTAAAAACGTGCCACATATTTCAGAAGATTTTGCAGAATCCTTCTTTTCTCTCTCTCTCCTCTCCTCTCTCTCTCTCTCTCTCTTTAAAAAGTTTTTTTGCCATACAATTGTTTGTTTATAGATAAAAAAACTTTTTTTGTTTTTTGTTATACACTCTCTTTTTTTTTATTTTTGTTAATTAGATTAATTTGTTACATTTAATATGTGTACTTACTTATTTTTTCACGTGTTATAATTTTAAACTTTTGTTGGGTTTGGGCCTCACCCCCCCCTTGTGTTACCAGGACGCAAATGACCTGAGATTGTTTGAACAATAAAGGAAACCACTATAATAAATAATAATAAAAAAAAATAAAAATAATAAAATAAAAATAATAATAAAATAATAATAAAATAATAAAAAAATTTAATAATAATAATTTAAAATAATAATAACAGTAATAATTTATTTTTTTTTTTTATTTTTTTTTTTTGTAGATAATTTCTTTCAAACCTTACATATTTTTCATACATTGCCCCTTCCACAAATGCGCATGCAGTTATCTGGGGAAATATTTTTAAATTAAAGAAAAAGGATTTTTTTAAAATTTGAACATTAACCTAATTAATTAAAATTTGATTTATTAAAAAATTTACCGACTGTGAGCAAAAACAAAAAAAAATGTGTAATTATATAAAGTTGACTTTTATGAAAAAATTTATGAATAACAGAAAGAAGAAAATTGATACATACCTAAAAAAAACAAAAAATAAAAAAAAAAATCAAATAACCACAAAATTTCCTCACTCAACATAATATTGTTTGAAGAAAAAAATGTTTTTAATTTCATTTTTAATTCTCTAAATGAATCAATTCTTTAAATTTTTCTGGAAGAATCTTTTTAAAAATATAAAGGTACAGATAGCTTAACGATTCTTCCCATATTTATTGTTTAAAGGGGTGGTAATGGTTAATCCTGCACTTTTGGCTCGAGTTGAAGGTTTTGTGGTCAATAAGAATTTTTATATTTTTTGTCAAAGAATGCTTTAATAACAGCTTAAAAAACAAAGATTTCCAACTGGCAAAACATCAAATAGAAATACAAATCCGAGAACTTTCCCCCCTTTCAACGATTTCTCTTTCTTTCATCATTTTTTATAATTTTTTTTTTGTAATGATTTTAAAATTTTTTAAGTTGCGAGAAGACGCTTTTACCCCAAGCCAATATACCCGTGATAAAACTGACTCAGCTAGAGCAATATATACCTTTTTTAGGGGTTTTTAAATATAAGTATCTTTTACGGGGTAAAGCTGATAAGCACAAGATTTAGTCTTTGCATAGTTTCCCTATTTAAAATACCCAGAAAAAAATTTGATTATTCAAGCCCAAATAGGGATGAGGGAACATAAAATAATTTTTGTCGGGCAAAAACATATAAAAAAAATCTTTGCCAGCGTTTCGGGGCAAACAAAAAAATCGTGAGCAAAAAAAACCTCTATATGGCATTCCGATCGGCGTTTAAAGGTGGCAGATATGCACAATTTAGTTTTTTCCGCGTTGATAATGAGTCTATGTAAGGTTTTCCATTTCAAAAATTTAAAAGAAAAAATCTCCCCTGAAAAATTTTCTACGCTAGTTTTGACGTTTTTTATGTATTGCTAAAATTTCCCCCCCCGCGTCGTCCGCAAAAAAAAAAAAAGAAAAAAACACTTGACAATATATCTGACCAAAAACTTTGGGACATATACAAAAATTAGTTGAGGACCCAAAAAATTGACCCGGGGGTACGCCACGCGACATGTTTTTAAGCTTCACTATAACAACCCCCTACTTTTACTTTTAGCTTTTTATCAACAAAAAAAGTTTTTAAACCACGTTAAAATCGACCTCGTACGCCTATTTTTTTGGGAATGCATCTAAGAGTATAGTGTGATCAAGGGTATCAAAGGCTTTTTTAAATCTAGAAAAAAATACATACTATATGAAATTACTATCAAGTTTGGAGTTTATTTATGGGCAGAGAACGACTTAACGGTCTTCTGTGCTTTTTCCCTTTTTTTAAACCATATGTTTTTTGTTTTAAATTATATTAAATTTTTCATATGTTTATAAAACAGTCAGTTTTGTATTCTTTTAATATTTTTTCAATGCCCTTGGGGAGTATTGCAATAGGCCCGTAAAATTTTTTTAAATCGAAATGATCGCCCCCTTTTTTTATATTGGGTTTTTAATTGAAATTTTCAGCTCATCGGGAATTCCCCTTTTTTTATAGACAAGTTTAAAAAACGCTATTACCGGACTTTTTTTGACGCAATTATTTGTAAATCTTTCATTCTAATTCCATCAATGCCGCCTGTTTATCACTATTCATACTATTTTTTTATATCTTTAAAAATTTAGCTACACTAACCGGAGGGAAAAAGTACATTGATTGGAGGTTATTCAACGCATCTTTTTTCGTAGCGTAATCAACCCCATTTGGGTGTCACCCCCCGGGGATTGATTTTCAATTTCGTAAAAAAAGTATTTGCGAATGCGTCTACTATGTTGGGATTTTTCGCGTTTTCCGAGGTATTTTATCATAGTTTTTTCCCCTACTGATTTTTTTTTTTTTCTACCAACAAGGGGGCTATTGATGTTTGCCCTGTGTCCCTCATACTGTTTCTATCTCTTTCATTAGATTAAAACAAATTGCCTTTTTTTTTAAAATTTTTTTTTTGTTAACAGTTTCTTAACTTGTTGTAATTATTCCTATTTCACTTCTTAAAACACTTAACTGTGGGACATTTTTCCCCTTTTTGAAACGCATGGTCTCTTTTTTTTCATTAATTTGAGGAGTTTTTTTTGCACCCCCCGTTTTTTTACTCTTTGTTTGCCTTATTCCTTTTAGTGTATGAAGCCTTATCATAAAACCGATGTAAAATTTTAATGTAAAAATTTCATAATAATTTGGGTCCCGTTAGTAGCTACAAGTTAATCTTCCCATTTAATACCCCTTTAAAAAACCTGATAATTTTTTTCTCGAGCATTTCTTGGGAAACATTTATGCTCGTATTGTTTTTGTTTATCTCAATACCCCTGATAGGCTACCTAATGGGTCACTGATTAGTTGTTATACAACTGATTTTAGAGTAAGGTCAATTACCTAAAAAGTAAATATGATCTAAACATTACTACTAAGCCGGTCGTGTACTATCTCCTCCCTTTTCGGTTTTGTGAGCCCTTGGATAAAAAACCCTTCGTTGTAGCTTGGGGGGGCTGATACAGTTGGGAACTTTATCATAAAAGGTTTTCAAGTGTGTTAATGTTGATGTCCCCCAAAATATACAGATTTGTTTTTGTTTCCTTCCCGTAGGTTTTTTTCGTTTTTTTAATCTGACTTTGTGATAAGTTGGGCGGTCTGTAAACGATAGCAAGGTTTCATTTTCGTTCCCACAACTAGGCCCTAAAAAATACCCTCAAAATTACAAAAATAATTCTTCTCTCCAAACGTTAATTTATTTCTACATAAAAATTAATCCGCCACCCTTTTTTAAGGTTCTTAATTTTTCAAAAACGATTATACCCTTCTAAATGAAAAATACATTTTTTCTAATAAATTTTTTCTTCACTTTTAAGGGGCCGGTATTTCAATAACAAATAATAAACGTTAAAAATTTTAACAAATAGTTTTTGCCGATAAGTATCCCCTCCCAATAAAAAATACCTAGTTTGCGTATTACAAGGAAAGTTAATCCTCCCAAAGTATTTGGAACATTTTTGATCGAGTGGATAGTCCCCGCGTCGCGAGGGAAAAATGCCACCTCGAAAGTGTTAATACCAAAAAAGGGAGTAATTGTAAAAAATATGCCTGTATAGCTTTTGAATTTTCATTTAAGAAAAAATTGCTTTAAGGTTTTAAAAGCATTGAAAAAAAGTCCCAATTTTTCATCGTGAAGCTTTAACACTCGATCTAGTCAAAACGTGAAAATCTAAAAAGAGCTCATGAGTATCGTCTAGACCGAACCACCCCCGCCGCTGCCAAGCCCAGTGGGTTTAGCAGCTAGTTTTTCACGCAAGAGGTCGCCGGTTCGAGTCCCGCCTGGGAAAACTTTTTTTTCTTTTTTTTTCTCACCCATCATATTGTGTTCACTTATTACAATGACTTTTGTAAATTTTTATAACTTTTTCCGTGTAAATTTTCCGAAAAAAGACTTTCCCCCCGACATTTTGTTAACGTCTGTTAAAGCCTACACCCCGCAAGGCGACCCTAAAAAATTTAAGCCATATTTTTCGATCGTTGATTACATAATATAATATTTTACCAGGGGCGTTGGTTCTTATTACTACTAAAATTAAATTGTTAAGTTATTTTTTTTACATCTAGCACATTCCAAAATATTTGGGTTTGGTGTGATAAGACTGCATTTAAAATAAGGGTCCACGAAGGCTTACTCTAAAATTTCTATATACGAGGTAAAATATGAATAATAAAATCAATTCAACAATGTTACTGACAAAAAGAACGAATTATTTATAATTTAATGACCATCTAGGGGCCCGGGTAGAAATAGAATTGGCCCAGAGCATGGCTCTGCAAATCGTTACAAGGCGATTCAAGAGAAAGATTCTACCTCGCAAAAAATCAGCAAGTAAGAGGGCAGTCAGTATATTACTCCCTGAAACTAGAGGCGAGCTCTGGCAATCGTGTCGGGGACACCTACCCTTCCTTGACGATCTCCCCGACGACGATGACAAAGACGATGGGCGACCGCGACCCTCAGAAACCCCCTGACCAGCATTTTGGTCCTCTTCCCATATCCCCTAGGGTAGAATGGTTCATTATTACCGAACGGTTAAAAGATCCTTAATCCAAATAAAAACCAAAACCGATTATTTGGCTGAATATAAGATGAAAAATGGGCCCAATAAAAATGAATTTTAAAAAAAATAATGAAAAAATTGTTCATTATTTATTTATTTTCAATTAGTGATAGATAATCAATTCAAATAGTTGTTTTAATCATTTGGTTATTTATTTTATCTTTTTTTAATTTTTAAATCAGTTTTATGACTTTTTTTACACCCTTATTCATCGAATAGCGCGCTATCGCCAGTTGAACCCTCCCAATAAGAATCCGACAAATAAGCTGCTCCTATTCTTAGGAATAGTGCTATTTGTCGATTGTAAGCCCGAAATAACGCTATTTGCTACAGTTAGCTTATTTGTTACAAATAACTTTCTTATTTGTTGATTGTAATACCGGCCCTAAGTAGTACAACATGAAATTGTTGTATGTTATCATGTAGAATAACCTGCAACTCGTCCCAGTGTTTTTGGATAGCCCGTATGTTTACATGAAATGCACTGATACCGCTAATGTTTGTTTCACACCAGCCGTTTAGATCGTCTGTAGATTCACATAAACCGTTTTCAAAGTATTTTGTAATGTATGCATGCAAACGATTTAGTTATTTTAATTGATCAATTTGATCAACTGTTTTGATCTTAATCACTTTGGGGCGTATCTTCGTCTTTTCGAGCAAATAACATCCGTTCCGGGTACCAAACAAACTTGTGTCCGTTGCTTTAGCCTTTTGCTTCACTAGCCAAAATAAGTTCCGATAGTAAGGAGAGAGGTGTTCGTTTATTTAAAATAGTCAGGTCATCCTTTCTTAATACATTTGAAGGATGTTGCTATTTTTAATAGAAATATTTTTCTTAGCAATCAAGAACTCTTCTCTTTTTTTACGGGACACAAGCTGTGCTACTACCTTAGGGGGGTAATCCTTGTTTCTGGATGGAACTCTATGGGCAATAATATTTAAAAATAATAATTGTAATTGTAATTATAATAATAATAAAAATAATAATCAAACACACCATTAACTCATCTAGTCAATTGTCATAAACACAGGCGGCGCAATATGACCTAACCGGTTGAAGCGCCCTAGTTTCTCACGTCGTCGTCGTCACCCTACCTTTGGCTGGTTCTGACCAGCATGGGGCTTTCCTCCTCACATCCCTAGGGCCCTAGGCTACAGTGGAGTGGCGCATTATGACCTAACGGTAGACGCGCCCTTATTCAGAATAAAAACAAACTTATCTTTATTGTTTGGGTAAAAAGATTCATCAACAAAATTGTAACTTACTACGTAGTGTAATTGCATCTATGTCTATCTATTTTACTATACGCCCAAAATTTTAGAAATTGGCCAGTAATATAAATTTGCAATTCATCAGTTTCTTTGTTGTAGTAGTTTTGCTAGTAGACTACAAACTATATTTCTGTCCTATGGCAACGGCGACAAACATTCTTCATCTCATTCAAAGTATTGTATTAAGCCAAATTTAATTTACAACAAACACATTTCATTTTTTATTCAAATAAATAATTTTTCTTTTGATATTACTATCAGCCCTACCATTTTCTTTTCACCATCACCAAACACTCATTTCATTAACTAACAATATCACAGGCGGCGAAATATGACCTTACTGGTTGAAAGCGCCCTAGTTTCTCACGACGTCGTATACATTACAACTATAACCAGCATGGGCCCCTCCTCCCCTAGGCTAGAGTGGTGTATTATGATCTAACGATTGACGCGTCCTTAATAAAATAATAAAAAAAAACATTTGCCATAAACATCAAAGGTTAACTTTGGTTTTTACAGATGGCTCCAAAATTGAAACAAGGTTTCAGGCTAAGCGACGTCGTGTTCAGTAATCACTGCAGAGTTATTCGTCATCCGCGAAGCTCTCAAAAGGCCTATTATTTACATTGCCCTTTAAAATAAATAAATAAATTTTATTTTTGAGTCTGCCCACTCAGTTATGTAACTGATTTTCAGTTGGGGACTTTAAATCAAAGCGACCCCAAACCAACCCTGCAGGCCCCGACGCAATCGACGAGTGAGGGATAACCAACCAAAGATCGATATTTGTAATAGGAAATATAGCAATCAGTGGTATGGACAGTGCGAACACCCGCGAATCAACGCCAGAATCAACAAGGCCGATCAGGAACAACCTGAAATTTATTATGCGCTTCGTTGCTAGGACGGCTCCAAAGTCACCGTTTACAAACTCCTAAGACAAGAAACTGATGGAACTTAAGTCCAAATCAGAAGTTAAAAAAACTTCGACTTTAGCGGGAATCGAACCCTGGACCTTCTGCATTGGAAGCAGATACGCTAACAACAAGACCAACGAGCCACAACAAGATCAACGAGCCACACCTTTTGTGTTCAGATAGCTTGATCTAGCTTCAAGCGATAAAACTCGTGTATTCAAATCACCATTTGGTCAAAGACATCCAATTCTATTTAGAAAAACTCTAAGTCTAAGGGTTCTCTCACAGAGTTTTGGTGGATACCTGGACACGTATAGGCATAGAGGGAAATGAACACGCTGATAGGGTTCCTAAGGAAGCTTCCCAGCGTCGCGACGTTGATTTCAATCTATTTCCCGTTCCAGATGTCAAGTGTGGATACAAGCAACGATCGTTGGATTGCGACAGGCATCTTGGGATGTTATAAAAAATGAAACTATATAACAGGTAGTAGCGTTATAAATATAAATCATTGGACTTTTTCACTGTTAGTTAACAAAATATTTATTTAAATGTGATATTTTGATTTCTTTACAGAAATCTTTATCAAAAAATTAACAATTAAAAAAACCACAACAGACAGGACAAAAAACATTTCACAAATTATTATAAATATGGCTGTGCATTAGTACCAAATTATTAACAAAAAAGTTTATTATGAATTAAAATAAAAAACCAAAAAACAGAACATTAAATTGATAAGTTGAACAGTTATTGATGTATGAAATAAAGCTATTGATCTAGTGATGAAATTGATGGACAGTGTTAATGGACAGTGTTAATGTTAGTGTTAATTATCCAGCCATTTGGAAAAGTTTCTGTCCAACAATTTCATCACTAGATCAATAGCTTTATTTCATACATCAATAACGTTCAACTTGTCAATTTAATGTTCTGTTTTTTGGTTTTTTATTTTTATTCATAATAAACTTTTTTGTTAATAATTTGGTACTAATGCACAGCCATATTTATAATAATTTGTGAAATGTTTTTTGTCCTGTCTGTTGTGGTTTTTTAATTGTTAATTTTGTTTGATAAAGATTTCTGTAAAGAAATCGAAATATCACATTTAAATAAATATTTTGTTAACTAACAGTGAAAAAGTCCAATGATTAATATTTATAATCTTGGGATGTGTTGCAAAATATCAAATTTAGTGTGATGCCCATACTTACTAATAAAATTCGTCCCCCGTCTGGGCCCGGGATAGAATTGGCCCAGAGCATAGCTCAGCTGATTGTACAAGGCGATTCAAGAGAAAAAGTCCACCTCGCAAACATTAGCTAGAACATTAGCTAGTAGCTAGATAGTATAACATCGCAAACGAGAGAGGAGTATATTACTCCCCGAAACTAGAGGCGAGCTCTAGCAATCGTCGTCGCGACACCTCCCCCCTTCCCTCTTTTTCTTGACGACCTCCCCGACGACAATGACACAACCGTACATATTATGTAAGTAAAATATACCATAATTTTTATGTGATGCCTTGCGCACACAATTTGATATCAATCAAATCATATGAAGAAAATATCATTTATGATAACGGCGACAAAATTCCCAACTTTCTTATTCACATTGATTTATTTAACAAAATGTAATTCACATCAAAAAAAAAACATATAATTTATTAATTTATTTTCATTCAAATAAATAATTTTTGTTTTGCTATACTCGCATCACCAATTTATTTTCTTTCCATTTATAAACCTAGAAATCAATACAATATCAAACACACAATAAACTCATTTAATTAATTTTAATACCCCATGCGGCGCAATAATGACCTAACGGTTGAAGCGCCCTAGTATCACGTCGTCGTTGAATTAAATGTGACATGCATGTAACCATTTTAATGAACCTATTATTACATTCTTTACGCTAGCCTAAGCTCGATTAAAAGAAGTGTGAAAATCGCGTACTTGCAGAATGTATTTAATGGCAGTGAATCGAGTTTTGACCTGACCTCTGAACGAAGACTTGACCTTGTGCTTTGAAAACAGATCATAAATCAACCACGGCAGCCAGATGGTCATGCACGGAGGAATACCACCGAGATAGCCGCATCGTGAGAGGAGGCCAATTAGGAAGCCCTATACAGGAATTATTTTACGAAGTGAGAACGATATTGCAAATAACCAGATATCACAACACCCACTGTATTAATCAATGATTAAATATTTTTTGCTATATGACCTGCCCTAACCGGTTGAAGCACCCTAGCTTCCCCACAACTTTTGAAAGAAAACAATTACACAACTTTATACAATAATTTGTCGTTGTATAATATGCCAATGTAAAAAAACCTAATAATAAAACATGGAGGAGTTCCTGAAAGGGATTTAAAAGTAACATTCAATTGAAAGACCAAGATCAATAGTGGAGTATCCCACAAAAATGTATACAATTCGCTTTGGAAACAAACAACGGTTTACAAACAATGACAAAAAAACCAAAAAAGCTGTGGTGTTGACCACTAATGCTTTCAGCCCATTATCCCTTAAAAATGTATACAAAACATCAGGCTACAGCTAGGCCCGGGGTAGAATTGGCCCAGAGATGGCTCTGCTAATTTATAAAAGGCGATTCAAGAGAAAAAGTCAATCTCGCAAACACTAGCTAGTAAGAAGGGTAGTATATTACTCCCCGAATATAGGGGCGAGTGCTGGCAATCGTCGTCGGGGACCTTGCCCCCCTTCCCTTGACGACCCCTCGACGTCGTCACACAATAACACCACGAACGATGACAAAGACAATGACGACCGCGACGTGAGAACCCCCTTTCATCCTCTTACCCGTGGCTGGTTCTGACCAGCATTGGCCCCTCCTACTCCCCCCCCCCTCCCCGTCTGAGCCGGGGTAGAATTGGCCCAGAGCATGGCTCTGCTAATCGTAAAAGGCGATTCAAGAGAGAAAGTCCACCTCGCAAACATCAGCTAATGAAACCCACCTTCCTCCCCTTAGCCGTGGCTGGTTCCGACCAGCATGTACCTCTATCATATGATAACGGGCGACAAACTTTCTAAATTTCTCATCCATTGTAATCTATTTAACAAAATTTAATTCACATCTTACACATTTGTTTCTTTTCTTTATTTTCATTTACATACATAACTTTTATTTTGCTATTACTTTTTTCATCATCTTTTTATTTTGTTTTTTTTATCTTTTTTTTTTGTTTTTTATACACTTAGAAAACAATCTAATCATCACACATACCTGCATTCCCCTCTTCTCATTTCCTTTCCTTCACAGGCGACGCAATATGACCTAACGGTTGACGCGTCCTTAATCCAAATAAACCAAACAAATCTGTTTATCTTCGTCGGGGACACCTCCCCCTTAGCTAGTCGACCTCCCAGACGACGAAGACTATGACACAACGAACGATGACAAAGAAGATGACGACCGCGACGTGATAAACCCCCCTGCCTCAACTTACTCGTGGCTGGTTCTGACCAGCATGGGCACCTCCTCCCCATATCCCCTATGCTAGATTGGCGCATTATAACCTAACAGTTGACGCTCCCTAAAATCAAACTTTTTTAAATTTATTTTTTTCCATTCTAATAAATAATTTTTATTTAGCTATTATTTTAACCAAAAATTTTATTTTATTTTAAATACACATTTAAAAAAACAATGTAATCATTTAAAACACACCATTAACTCTTTTTTTCAAACTTTAATATCACAGGCGGCGCAATATTACCTATAACCGGTCGAAGCCCCCTAGTTTTTCACGTCGCTGTGTTTCGGGTTTTTCGGGGTAGAATTAGCCCAAAGCATGGCTCTGCTAATCGTACAAGGCGATTCAAAAGAAAAAGTCCACCTCGCAAATATCAGCTAAGAGGGGAGTATATTATTACTTTCCGAAACTAGAGGCGAGCTCTGGCAATCGTCGTCGCGTCACCTCCCCCTTCCCTTGATGACCTCCCGGCGTCGATGACAATGACACAACGAACGATGACAAAGACGATGACGACCGCGACGTGAGAAACCCCTCTTCCTCCCCTTAAACCGTGTCTGGTTCTGACCAGCATGGGCACTTCCTCCCCACATCCTCAAATATATAGAGTAGAGGTTTGGGAGCGTCCTTAATACAAAAGAAATAAAATAAAAAGGTTGTAAAGGAAATTTGTATCGAATTTTTTAGGGCTGTTTTTAGGAACCAAATCGTATCGGGGTAAAAATTTCATGATCACTGATGGCGGGATTTCATACGTGACCTCCCGCCCCGAAGCAGAGTTTTCCGCGTTACGAATGTGCCACCTCTGGCGTTTACATGGTTTAAAACCTTTCCCTTTTAGCACCTTTAAGTTTTTCACATAGCCCGCGAGAAAACGGGAAAACTCTCAAAAGGAATGGAGATGATTGTATAATTTCACAAAAAAACTTTCCTAGCTACTCAATTGAAGGTTTTTATAAACAATTTTTTCATTTAAACTTTTAATTTTAAAACGTTTGCAAAAAACATAACATTAAGTCCATCAAATACAATTTAGTCCCAATGAAAAACTAATAAATTGCAGCTCTATCTAACTATTATGTATTTACACCGGTGGTATCGTGCGTTTGTTTGTTTTCAAAGCAGAAATTAAACACAGGTTATATAGAATCGCGTAATTATTGTTGGGCTTAAATTTTAATGTTTTCATTTCACCACCTATATCATCACAGTCACCTGGCACGGAATGCGCATGTCGTAAAGAAACTAGGCGTTGCTAGTCGTTTATTATAAAACTGTGAGAGTTAGATTAAAGATTTAATGTGTTCATTTCACCACTGCCATCATCATCAATCAGTATGGTGTTTGTTCGTCGTTATACCAACAGCAAATTATTACTCTATTTTTTTTTACTACGTGAATCTAAAATAGATAATTATACTGTACTGTTACTTGTTACCTTCTCACCTTCATGAAATTATTGGCCAAATTTTCTCCTACGCAAGTAATATTTAAATCGGGGGGCTAAAATTGTGGTGTGTGTTTTAAAAATGAAAATCGTTATCACAGAATGATGAAAGTGGGATAGTTAGTTTTCGTAAGAAAAACTCTTCCAAATTATTAGTGGTTATAAGTAATTTAAAATTCCTCTGTTTAAAATCATTAAGAGAGAAATAAATTTTCATTATTTTTTAAGTAGATTGTCGTGATCGATATTGACAAAATTGATTTCTATCTATGCTCGTGCATCTTGATCGACTAATTGGCCATACTTTAGGTCGGGCATTTGCTTGCTGCGTTTCTACGTAAATTATGCCCCGATTTCTTGCGTCTGGTTTTGAACGGGATGGGTAATTTTTTCAGGATCACGGCTTGTTTTTTCTTTGTTTTTGTACTCGGCAGGAATTAAATGTATTCTATGCCTGTTTATACAATCATTTTGTTAGATTTTACCCTATCAACTAACCACAAAAAAACTACTAAGAACAAAAATAATTTGAACGGAATGTGGGTATGAACATTTGATAATATCGTATGCTTTGCACGAGCGAACGCGCATATTGTTTAGTGATACACAACAACCAACAATTTTTTAAATTTATTTAAATTTTACTTATACAATGTTACTTGCGGTGCAATATGACCTAACCCCTGCCTAGGCCCGAGGTAGAATTTGGGCCCCGATCATGCTTTGCAATCGTAAAAGGCGAGGGAAAGAGGAAAAGTCCATTTTACCCTGAAACTAGAAGCGAACTTCCTCCCCTTACCCGTGGCTGGTTCTGATCACCATTAGCCCCTCCCCCCCCCCCGTTGGGCCCGGGGTAGAATTGTCCAAGAGCATGGGTCTGCTAATCATTCAAGGCGATTCCAGAAAAAATTCCACCTCGCAAATATCAGCTAGTAAGAGCGGAATATCTTACTCCCCGAAACTAGAGGCGAGCTCTGGCAATCGGGCGTCGGGGACCTTGTCCCCTTCCCTTTAAATCAATTAGTGGGGCGTCAGGTAAACACCATACCCGCTATCAAGGATGGTGGGCAATTAGTTACTACTCCAGCAGATGTGGCTTCAGTACTGGGTACATATTTTGCCCTCGGTAAGCAGTAATGCACGATACGATGCAGAATTTCTAGCAAAACAAGCAGTTTTCAGAAGCTCGAAACTTAATTTTTCATCTGAAAAACGATGAGCCATACAACAGGGCGTTCTCTTTGTGGGAACTCCGTATGGCGTTAAGCCCCATTACGTCGCACATCTGGGGAGAAGACAAAATGCACAACGACATGTTTGTGCACCTGAATGATCCCTCAATTGGAAGTTATTATTTTTTTTTTTAATATTTTGTGGTTGTCTGACATATTTCCCGATAGTTGGCGTAGTGCCATCTTAATTCCACTTCTCAAACCCCCAAAAGATAAGTCGATGCGACTTCATATCGCCCTATTTTTCTGAAAAAGTTGCTTTTGCAAATTGTTCGAAAAGATGATCAACAAACGACTAATGGGTGCTGGAGACACGCGGTTTTGGCGAACGTCAATGGGATTGTCAACGTCTGCACCATCGATTTCCAC
>JAMZAV010014928.1:0-14213 GCA_024449915.1 Sweltsa coloradensis | reverse complement strand
GCAAAAGTCTGTCAGCAAGTTTCTTCAAAGTTGCAGCTTGGTGTGTCGGGTTACTATTGTAAAAGCAGAAACAAATGACCTTGCTGATCAAATAAAGGCTTTGTTGAGTGCTTGATTATTGTTATTGATCAAAACAATGTCAAATTCTTGTATACATCAATAAGGCAGTTTATCGCTACTTTGGTCAATGCGTGTTTGACCTGTGCAACCCTTATGCTTTTTGAGCTTGTATTTTTGATTTATCAGTATTTTGTCTTTAACACTGTGGTGGCTGAAAACGTTTAAGTTGTTGTCTGTCTAAGAAGGTCCTAATGCAAATTAGTTACTAACACCCATCCACTATGTTTCATCAAGTGTTTTTGTAGTTATTTTTATATGGTCACTTTTTCACATGTATAGGCTAGAATATTGCAACAATGTACTCAAACCATCTCTGCTATGCAAAAATTATTAATGACAATACACTTTAATATTAAGTCTTGTTTAATTGTTGGTGACGTCGTGATACCGAGCAGGGTTTTAATGAGCTATTGCTACGACTAATCGCTGGCATATTTCCAGACTGTTCTATATCCGTTCCGTGTCATTCGGAGATAAAGGCGTCTAAAGGTTCAGTATTTTTTTCCCATGCCCCTATCAAAGATTAGTGGCTAAAAATTTCACAGAAGACACTTTTCGACATACAGTTATGATAACCCACTTTAAAAAGTAAAAAAATTGATGCAGTTTTAATACAGGAATTTTTAAAAGTTTTTTCGCATTGGATATGGAACAATGTGCAGCGGTTTCGACTGTTCAGTGAAGGCGCTTTGTTCGATATCCACACTTAATTCCAGACTGTTCTATATCCGTTCCGTGTCATTCGGAGATAAAGGCGTCTTAAGGTTCAGTTTTTTTTCGCATGCCCCTAAGATTAGAGTTTTGAAATTTTCACAGAAGACACCTTTTGACATTCAGTTATGATAACCCACTTTAAAAAGTAGAAAAAATTATGCGGTTTTAATACAAGAATTTTTTTTTAAGTTTTTTCGCATTGGATATGGAACAATTTAGAGCGGTTGGGATTGTTCAATGAAGGCGATGTGTTCTATATCCACATTATTTATTATTACGCCCGTATATAAAAAATAATAGCTTGGAGTTACATCCAGTACAATTTTACCTAAAATCTCATCTGTGACGCTATAGTCCTAGCCATTTTATAGTACCACAATGAATTTACGTTTAAGTCTACCAGACTTAATTTATGACTATCCTATTTAGGATTAGTAGATTATACCGGCAGGTAGGCAAAGGTGATTTATATTATGTGCAATCCATTTATTATTTATTTTTTTATTTTTTAAATGATTATACGGCTATGCCTAGAACAGACAGTGCCAAGTCTTATTTGGGCAGTAGTTCACCGAAGGTTATTTGCAGTTTCTCAATTTTTACACGAACATACTATGTAAATAAAACACAACACAATTGCTTTAAAATAGTGAGCATTTAGTTAGTAGTGAATCGGTATAGTTTGATTTGTAATAGCTTTTTAAATTGCCGACAATCTTGCAATCAGTCGCCGCCTGTTGCGAACACAACGCGACCCAGTCGAGCGCATGCAGGTGTGCGTGCCTGTTCATCTTGGCTGGACCCAATATGCGACGCGCCAGTAAATAACATTGATTTCTTTTTCCACCATTTGCTCTGTGGGAAGGCATTGGTTTCTAGTACCCTAGGTCTAAGCTAATCTACTAATCGGTTTACAACTAGACAAAGGTTTCTAGTACATCTTAACCAGTGAACTTTTATGTCTATTAATTGACAATAACATTTAAAATGCCTTCACATATTCCTGCTATTTAATGAAGTGAGTGCCAGTCTGCAGGTTTAATTAAATTAAACATTACTACATCATTGCATTTTCTTTGGCCTAGACCTTGCCCAAAACTTTGTTCTAAAGTTTCTATCATAGAGGAGCAACTCAATCAATTTGAGACTTTTTGCAGCGTATTTTTGTTGGAGTGGGGCCAATAAAATCCTCATCTGAGCTGCCACCATCAAATTAGGGTAATACATCTTCTTTGGCATCACCCTCTGCAGATGTACTCGCACCCGCTTCAAACATTTTGACGTCCTCACTCACTTCACACGTCACTTCACAAATCTCAATCACACACTTATGATCAAGGCACGTGGATTTGAATACTTCCGCGGGTAGTGTTGCAACAGGTGATACAAACGCACCGCATATTGGGTGGCGAGTGACAAAGCTAACAGTTTATTGGGCGGCGAGTGACAAAGCTAACAGTTTATTGGTTCGTGGATATAGAACAATCTGGAATTATTTATTTTAGCGTTTTGCGGTATAATAGGATGATATGGAACACTATGAATCGGAGGAATGGTGCTTTTGTGTAATTAGAACAAAATGGAAACGTCAGTTATGACCCTTCAATAAGTTTTTTTTTCCTTTTTTTTGCTAAAATGTTAGATCAATGTACATAGAACAACCTGGAATGCCTAACTCGATTTTTTCAAAAATGGATTTAGAACAGTATGGAAATATACCAGCGTAATGTTTTAGTTGTGTGTTGCAGTCCACCACTTTATGTAGCTTGTTAGGCCAAACAACCATTGTAATCCAACTAGACATGTAATAACGGTCCTTGGGCCCTGCTGGATCAATGTTAAGCAGAAATTTATATCTACGGGCGTTGACCAAGTTGAGCACTTGGTTGTAATCGCACTGAGCCCATAGGTTAAGATTAAGAATAATTGATGTTTTTCTTCCAGATTGTGGCTTATACATTTCTTATGCACAATTGGAACCTTATTGTTAATTATATTCCTCTTCCAATTTAACCTGTTGGTTAAATGTTTATTTTTTCAATGTCGTAAAATGTCATTTAGTGGGTGTTTTACTCTGTCACTCAAAATTGGGATTTGAAAACATTAAAATCCATGATTTAGTTTATTTAGGATTATTCAGATATGTTGTAGAGCATAATCAAGTGTCCAATATAACGGGAGATAGATCCATGATTTTCTCCCCTACGTTTCATGGTATGTAAACTGTAAAATTTATTTACAGCATAACTGCTTCCCCCAGTTCAGAGTTAAAAAGTCCAGTAACTACCTAATTATTTCAGTCATATCAAAGAAATCCTGGTGCTAATACCAACATAACATCTTACAAAAACACCAGAAAACCACCTCCCACTGGGCATGAACGTAATTTTTTGGTAAGAAGATTTTTACCCTCACATGTCCTTTTCCATTGAATACATAAATTATTATGTTCAACTTTTTTAAAAGATAATAATTATCCGAAGATTATTTGCGAAGATAAATTTCTCTGTATCAGACTTTAAGGAAGTGCTCGCATAAGAAGCGCACTTTTGTTTTTGTGAGCTCAAAATCAAGAGAAAGAGCAAAGCACATGCTTACTTATTATTATATATTATTATTTTATTTGTTTTGACATATAAGTCTATGCTGAATAAATAACATGACGGCAAAATAAACCTAATGGGGGCATTTGAGAAACATACTTGTATTTTGAGGCGTATGAATAACGTATAATGGAATAACGTATAATCCCGTGTTCGACGAGAAATAAGGCATAAATGCCGTTCCAAAAATGTATTCCTCAACTCCAATATGTATTTCAGGAAACATTTACCGTAAGTATATTAGTTATACATTGTTCCAATTAAATCCAAATCCAGGCTGGATGTCCACTATTGGAATACCGTATAACGATTGAATAAAAACTGCAAATATAATTTTATACGTCGCAATTGAGAAGTCATATAAAAAATGATTATACCTTATTCCAGTTGTTGCCATTATTCATGAAATTGTCCAAGATGGGAATAACATATAATGGAACTAAATATAATATATGTTATTCCATTTCTGCGACTTAGTTAGAAATCTGTCAATAAGTGGAACAATGTATACTCGTCTTCCAGACACATCCTTTATACATTATTCCATTATGTGTTATTCCAGTGCTTGGCGGGATAGGAGGGAAATGACAATACGTGGAATAACATATAATGGAATTATACGTTGATCCATAGTTTGACAGCATTACTGCCTCCATGGCAAAGTGTGGAACAACGTATAATTTGTGTTATACACTATTACAACTTGTGGCGTAATGATCGGAATACGTCAACGAAGGGAAAACAACGTTAATTTGGTTATCCCCTTTTCCCAAATTGTGGCAAAAATGTTTGGGAAATACTTAAAACGAAGGGAAAAACCCGTATAATTTTGTTTAAAACACTTTTCCCAACTTGGGGCCGAAATGATCGGAATACGTAAAACAAATTTGGAAACGTCGCATAATATTTCGAGAAAGAAACTCTTAACTAATTTTGTAAAAAAACGCCCCAGATGATCGCGCCAAAACCCCTTTTTTTTTCGTTTTTTTTTGTTTAAAAATTAAATAAGCTAGAAACAAAATTTTAATATTTTAATTATAAACAGTTTTTTCCTTTTCCCCAAAAAAAAATTTTTTTCGGGTTTTTACTTCCCCTAGCGGCTAAATTGTGAAAATTTTTACTTAGTTTTCCCCTAAACTCCGTTTTTTAAAGGGCCCTACAAGCTTTTTTTATTTTAACTTTATTTGTTAAAAAATTTCATTAAATTAAAACTTTAGGGGGGTAAAAAAATTGGGGTACAAAGGACAGGGTTAATTAGTTCTAACCCAAAATATGTAAAAACCCCCTTTTTTTCCTTTTCCAAAAATTCATATTCTAGGGGGACAGTCAGAGGACATTTTTTAAAAAAAAAGTTTTTTACTACTAAAGGGGGGGCAATGAAAAAAAAAAAAGAAAAAGAAAAAGAAAAAAAAAGGGAAGAAGAAAAAGAAAAATAAAATAAAAAACCTGATTTATTAGAAAATTTCCCACTAAAAACAATTTGAAGTTTCCCAAAAAAACAGGAATTTCCCAAAAAATTCTTTTTTAAAAATTTATCAAAATGTTCCCAAATAATAAAAAAATATAAAAAATAAAAAAAAAAACTAAAAAAAACCCCAAAAAACCATTCAGCCCACAAAATATGTTCCACGGGGGAAATGTGTTTTTAAATAAAATTTGGGTTTTTTCTTCCCCCTTTTTTCCCCCCATCAATTATTATTTTTTTGGCAGAAACGTTTATGGCCGTTTATTTTTTTATATTATTATTTTAATGTATAGATTGTTGGAAGTTTTTTTTCAAATAGATTTTTGGGAAATTTTTTTCCCATTCTTCGCCCTTCAATTTAAAAGGGAGTTTTTGGGAAAATTTTCAAATTTGAACATTTTTTTTAAAATTATTACACTTTTAAATTATTGGATAAAGCAAAGCAAGACTTAAATTTTCACTTTGTCTGTTTTTTATTTTCGCGTTTAAAGGGGAAAACAGCATATGGATCTTGTTTAAAAATTTGGAGGGCACCTTTAAATTTCTTGAACTTGGGACTTCCCAGGGTTTTTTGGGAAACGATCAAAAAATTTTTTTAAAGATTATCGTACTTTTACGATTTTATAAACTCTTTTTAATAATATATTTTTTTTATATTTGGAAAAAGGCTACTCCGTTTCCCCGATAAAACTTTATGGGAACTTTTAAAAATCACTAAAATTACATTTTGTCTGTTTTTGGGAGCCCTTTTAAGGAAATTTTTTCTTATAGAAATCGTACTTTTTACGTTTTTCCCCCCGGGTTTTTAAAAACGATTTTTTTTGTGACATTTGGCCCGATTTTTACCAAACGATGAGGCTAAAAACGTTCACATTTGACATTGACATAAAGAAAAGGGTTTGATGTAGTCCCTTTTGAAAAACAAAGTTGAAAACTTTTTCCCAAATTTTTTAGAGAAAAAGGGTTTTTAAATTTATAACCTTTTTACGGGTGTATAATAAACAAGTAATATGAAGTAACTATTACAAAAGTTATGTCGAAAAGGTCAAAAAAAAGGGTCGCCTTGGGGAAAAATTACCCCAACGGGGGCAAGGCTTCCCCCCAAAACCCCTGCAGCCAAAACGGTGAGGGAAGTTTTACGTACGGGAAATTTTTTGCATAGGGCCACAAATTTGTTTTAAATTTTTATTACATTCCCTTTCTAGAAAATAAAGTACATATTAATTAATAGTGTGTAAATTTTTTTAAATTTTCAGTTTTTTTTAAACCAATTTTTGGGTTGACATATTTAATTATTTCCCGGGAATTCTGGGGTGATTTAAAGGATTAAAACCATATAACCCCGTTTTTCCCTTTTTTTTGGGGGTAAAACAAAAAATCCCAAATATCATCACTTTTGTCCCCCCTTTTCCCATAATTATTTGATACTTTAGCGAGCGATGCAAAAGTTTCCTTTTCCTACACTGGAGAAAAAAAAAGGGGATTTTTTTTCCCAAGGGTTTTTTTGTATTTTGGGTGTGTTTTTAACACGTTTCTGGCAAAAAACCCGATAAAAACCAAATTGCGTTTAAAATGTTCGGGAAAGTCCTTTTTAAATTCCCCTTAATTTAGTATTTTCCCTGTTTTTGAATATTCAAAAATTATTTATCATGAAAATCGCGATTTTTTACGATTTTTTTTCGTTTTTCCTTGTTTTAACTTTTTCGAAATTTTTTGTGTTTTTTTTAACCCCGATTCCAGCAAAACCCGATACAAAAATCGCGATGAAATTTTCTGGACTTTTTTTGGAAATCTTTTGGACAAATTTACCCTCTGACCACTTTTTTTTGACTAATCAAAAAATTAAATTTCCTTGATTATCGCAATTTTACGATTTTTTTTTTTTTAAAAAAAATTCTTGACTTATAACCCCTTTATGCTTTACCCGATTGAAAATGATTTTTTCACAAACCCCAACCCCGGAAAAAAGGGCATAACCCCTTTGTGCGCTCAAGAAACCAATTAGGCTAAATCCAACAACGCGCCTAAAAAAGCGTTTCCCAAATTTTCCTAGTGATTCTAATAAATGTCTGTAAATCATTTTTACATTTTATTTTTGTTTATGAGAAAAGGGTAAGTGTTTAACGAGAGGGTGCATTTTTTTTTTAAAATTAAATTTAGAAAAAAGTAACAGAACTTTTAATTTTGCTTTTTTTTTTCCTGTATATTTGGTTGAATCTCAAAAGGATTTTTTTGTCCTCGGGGTTTAAATACCTATAAATGCTTTTCCCTAAATAAGAATAAAAAAAATTACTCCTACTATTCAGGTGTGTAAAAAAAATTTTTATATGTTTCCATAAAAATATCCCTGTCCTGTATGGGGATAGACAAATAAAGAAAAAATGAAGCTCCGTTCAATAAATCAATGCTGTCCAAAGGTAACAAAAAAATATTATCACCCCCTTATCCCGGGAATTCTTTAAAAGGGGCTAAAAACCCCAAAAATTTTATTTTTTCCCCACGTGATTATAGCACAATACTACACTTAATGACCTTTTAAAAAAAAATTATATTTTTTGTAACTGGGGATTTAACACAAATTTTTTTAGTTTTTTTGATCCAAAAAATTGGCAAAAATTTGGTTTTTTGGAAAAATTTTTCCAAAATGGGCCCTTTAACCTGCTTTTTTTTACCCAACATAGATACTAGAGCTTTTTTTCCCAAATCTAAAACCCCAAATTTTAACATCGGGGTCTTAAAAAGGGGCACAAATATACCCTCAAACACGAAAAAATATGCTTCCCAAAAAAATCACACCCCATCCTGGAATCAGCAAAATGGGGGACCGAACTATTTGCCCAAATTAAAAAAAACAAAATATAGGGGGAATTTACAAAAAAAGGTGTGGAGTATGTCAAAAATGGCCAATTTTTTTTTGGATCAAAATCCCCCAAAGGTCAGGGGCATAAAGATGTCCCCATGTTATTTCTTAGGGGAAAGATTTTTGCCGATGGGACCTAGCTCAAAAATTTGCCCTGTTGAAATTTTTTTGGGAGGTACGGGGGCCCCAATAATTTTTTTTTAAAAAAGCAAAAAATTAAAAAATTTAAAAAAACCTTGTTAGCCTGAATAAAAATTTTTTTTTGAGTTTAGCGGAAAAAATTCCCCCTTTAAAGGGTAAAAAATAAACATATTTTGTAAGGGTTATAAAAATTTGTTTTCATATAATGAGGAAAAATTTTGCCTTAAAATAAAAAGGGGTCTCCAAAATTTAAAAAACCAACTTGCAAACAAGGGTTTCAGGGAAAAAACAGTTTTGGAAAGACCGTTGTTTAATCGGAAAAAATTTAAATTTACAAAATAAAATAAAAAAAAAGGTTAAATATTCCTTCAAAGCATCTTCCCATGAAAAATTTTTTAAATTTTCAAAAATACCCTTACTTGGTTTCGCGCTATAAGCCCAACCCACATTTAGTTTGTGCCCAGCCAATCACGGCTCGGCCCTTCCCCGTTTTGAGCGTGGCGGGATAAAATTAAATTTTTGCCCTCAACAGGTAAAAACAAAAAACTTCCGGTAAAAAATCGTTTTGTCCATCGAAAAAAAATCGTTATTTATTTTAAATTTCAAAAAAATCATTTTCCTTGAAGAAATTGGGGGGAATACTCGGGTTTTGTTTTGGAAACACTAAATATCGTAATTTCATTAATAAATTTAAAAACCTAAAACCTCGGGGTGCAAATTTTTGTGTGCAAAGTGCCTATCGTTTGTGCACGTTTTTTCACTCTTTTTAATTTCTTTTTGATCATAAAAAAATTTCCTTGGCGGGGGGGGGGGGGGGGGGTGGGAAAGGGGCGCTTCACGGGAAAATTTTACAGTGCATGTTTAGGGTTTTCAGTCCTCCCAGAACTCGTTTGTTTCAAAGTTCCAGTTAGAAAGATCACCCAGCAATATTACTAGGGAAACCAACATGACAAAGAATCCTGTGTGTGGGCTGTCAAACATATTTTAAATAAACTACTTTATTATATTTCACGGAAAAAAAAAAACAAAAAAAAATAAAATATAAAAAATTTTTAAAAAAGTGAGATGGGTTTCAAAGAGCTACAAAACCCAAATATTTAGAACTTTTGGGTTTTCACTTTAGTAGTTTGGAGAATTTCTGAATCCCAAAATTGGGCTCTTTTGAACTAAATTGTTTTAAAATTTGTTTGCATCTTCAAAAACCCCCCAATGGTGAGATTTTTGTACTTGAAATGGATCCCCTCATCGCCAGAATGTGGCATTTTGGGTTTTCCCAAAAATCTGCTAGCTGTTTAAACATTTACTATTCAAGGGCGGGTTATTTTACACAAACCCGGTTTTTTAGGCAAAATAGAGGGGAGCGTAATTGGTGCATTTAAACTGCCAGGTTTTTTTGCCGATTTTTTTTTGTTGTTTTGTTAAAAAAATCAAATTTGAGTCTGATAAAGCCTGTAAAGGGGTTAATAAGTCCCAAAATTTTTTTTTTTCGAAAATTTAAACGTAAAATTTCGACTTTCAAAGAGAAATAACCTTTCGAAATTTCACTAAAAAACGTGGGATTTTAAGGGCCCCGAGATTTTTAAGGCCTCCAGAAAATTTCATCGGGGAAAATTGGGGGTATCCGGGGTTAGCTTCCCAATCGTGTCAAAAAACACACAAAATACAAACCCGAAAAAACAAGAAAATCGAAAAAATATCGTTAAAAATTTGGGTTTTCATGAGGGAAAAAATTTTTCCCCCCCGCGGGGTCGAAAACGTTGGGAGGGTTCCCAAAATCCAGAGATTTTTAAGGGCCCCCCCAAAATTTCATTTGCAATTTGGGTATCGTTTTTGCCGGAATCTTGTTAACAGACACACAAAAATACCCGGAAAAAAAAAAAATTCCGGGTTTTTTCCCCCCAGTGTAGTGAAATGGAAAACTTCGTTCGCTCGCTACGGGTCCCCCAATTAATTAGTTTATTTCAAAATTTAAAAATTTTTGTTTTTGTTTTCCTTTTTTTTTTTTAAAAATCAGATATTTTGAAAGTTAAAGATTTAAATTTCCCAAAAACCCGTTATAAAAAAAATTTATTCCATGCAATAAAAAAATAATTTTATTTAATCAACTGACGGGAAAGCCCAAATAAAAAAAGTCGGCCCAAAAAAAAATTTTTAAAGTTTTATTGGGGGCTTTTGGGTAGAAACTTATTTGCACAAAGGTTTGTATAAGTTTTACAATCAATTTTTAATTTTCATTGCTTATTTAACTTTATATGCAAAATTTGTCAATTTTTGACGCCCTTAAAATTTTCCGCGATTTTGAGTATCAATTTTTTTTGAATCCGAAGAAAAAAAAATTTTCTTTTCAGTTTTTTTTCCCCAAGGGGGCAAAAATTTTTTTCCCCTTCCCTACCATCATTTCTATACTCTAATTTCTACTATTTTTTTTGCCCGTAACAGTTCATAAAAAACCCCTGCAACCTAAAAGAAAGTTGTACAGGGGATTGAAAAAGGTAGGTAAATTTTATCGCAAATTTGGGGTTGGTTTTTTAAACAAAATTGCCCAAAAATATCTTCTCAGAAAACTGTAGCAACTATAAAGGGAAAAAATCACCCCCTTTATCATTTATATAAACGAAGGCATATCAAACAGAAAAACTACATATTCCTGGAACAGGTTTATTTTTAAAAAAAATTTTTGTAAGATCCTATTTATGCAGTAAAAATTTTTTCCTTTTCCCTGTTCAAGCCAAATTGGGTTTCTTGCCCCTTTTCGCCACAAAATATAATAGAGGGTTTTGCTGTGGGCCAAACCCATTTAAAAAATTTAAAAACCTTTTTCAACTAACTAATTTCCCGGGAAAAGCCCATTCGCCCACAACACCAAAAAATCTGCCCCATGGGTGGGGACACAAAAAGGGACAATGACATGATTAACCATTCAGGTTAGGGTGTTTTTTTACTACTGTAGGCTTTTTATTCAGGAAGAAGCAGCTAAGTTTTTTAAAGGGAAAGTTTTGTTTATTTATATTTTTTTTCCCCAAAGGGTTTTTTACAAATCCGATGTGTGATTTTGTGTGGGGGGGGGTGAATAGTTTTCCCCCTATTCATCATCGGGCTGAAAAGGGGCATTGAAAAGCCGAAAAAGGCCATGGATTTTGAATCTCGCTACAGGCAAGTTTTACCCGAAAAATTTTTTTTTAAAGATTTTTTTCGGTCGTTGACGCAAACCAAGGGATTTTCATTTTTTCGCTCCGTCGATGGTTTTTTTACCTACAGAGTTTTGGGTTAGGTTGGCCCTTTAAATTTTTTTGTCCCCCACTGTAAAACGTTTTGTGGTGAGTTGGTATAACTCCCATTAAAAAAATTTATTTTTTTAAATCCTCTTAAAAACGACTTTTGGGCAATTTTCTTCACAGTTATTTCCCAAATTCAAAAATTTCCTGGTTAGACACATGAAGAGTGGCATGCATTGCTCCCTGGGTAGGTTTTTCCCCGAGTAATTAAATTATAAGTCTTGTATATCCCAATACTCCCGGGGAGGCCTACACAAAAAAAATTTTGGTAATGAAAATCAATACATTACGTCCCAATTTTTGTAGACTATTTAATGCGAGGGGAACCCAACCCCTCGTTTTATTGCACTTTTTAAACGCACGAAAGAAGACAAAGTAGTTTTCCCCGTCGTTCCCTCGTTTTAAAAATACACTTTCTTTAATTTTCACAATATATTTTTAAAAAACAAAATTTAAACGAAAGCAACTTTTTTAAAAGTTTCACTGCCAATTTAAACTTTTTTGTTACAGGGGTTTAGTTTTCACAAAATTAAACCCACAAAAAATAAATATAAATTTTTTCAAAGAATGAAAAACCCCAAAATTTTTTTGTAATAGGGAAATTTTAAAAAAACATTATTTTTTTGGTTCTACTGGGTTAAGGCCACCTTTCCCTTTTTAAAAAAAAATATTTTTCTTTTCTTTATTTTAGAATATTTTTATTTATAAAAAAAGGGTGAAAGTTTCCTTTATATTTTTGGGGGAAAAAAAAAGGGCATCCCTCAACCCGCCCTTTATGAAAACCCGAAACCCAAACACGTAAAATATTTCAATTTTACACGCTTTTGGGATTTTCTTGGGTGTGGAAAACATTTTTTTGACATCTAGGGTTTTTTTCTAATATGTTAATTTTTATTTTATTTTATGTAGTAATATCACAAAAGTAAAAATTTTAAAAACCCCATTTTACTTTATAATAATAAAATAAAAACAAAAATTTTCTGATTTTTAAAACTTGGAAAAAAGGGCTCAATTGTTTTTTTATTGTTAGCCCTGTTGTATGAACCAAACACTTTGGTAAAAAGGGGGGAATTTCGTTGTTTTTTCTGGCGGGCCCTGTTTTGTCATGAAAAGGGCCGGTTTACGTTGGGCAGCCGTTTTTAAAAAATGTAAAAAGGGGAAAAATTTAAAAAGGGCAAATTTTGAACCTCAAAGATATTTTAAAAAGTTAACCCTTTTAAAAAAAACCCTTAAAAATTTTCGTTCATATCATTTTTTTGGCAAAATATTATAATTTCAGATACATTACCGGGTACTGGAACTTATGCAAAAAATTTCCCCCTTTTTAAATTAAAAGCAATCTATACGAAATTAAATACATTTTTTTAAAATAAAAAAAAAACCTTGAAAAAAACAAAAGTATGAATACTCATTAATTAAAAAAAAGTTTTTTAAATTATTCAATGGCTCATAGCCCAAACCTTTTTTTAAAAATTGGGAAAAAACGTTGTTTCTTCCAAAAAATTTTGTGTACAGCATTACTCATAAAAATGTTTTCCACGTGAAAAACCGAACAATATTAAAAAGCCCTCTTTATTGGTGATAAAGAAGTCTTTTCTGTTTCTATTTTGCTAAAATTTTACAAATTTTAATTATCATGTGACTTGATAACCTATACAGGGAAATTTTTTTCCTCCTCTTTTCCCCAATGGGGCCTTCTCTTTTTCCCAAAACCAGCCGCTCGGGTTTTTTTTTTGGTTTTTAAAAAGTTTTTTTAAACCGTAGTGTAGCCTAATTTTCAAATAATTAATGGGTTAAATTTAAAGGGAACAGATATTTTACAGGTGCTTTTGTGTTCAGGTTTAAAATTTAAATCATGTGATATTGAAACAAAAACAAGGGGTATTTTTCAATTGCAATTTTTAACATTTATAATATACATATATTATATATTTTTAATGTCGGGGAAAAAAATTTTTTCTATTAACACAAAAAATGACAAAATTTTTTTAAACACTTTAAAATTTTTGCGGATAATTAACTAATTTTAATTTTTATTTTCATGTGAGCGCAGCGGGAAAGTATTTTTTACAATTTTTTAATTCAAACTACGCTTATTCTGTGACTGTGGGATGTATTTTTAGTACTAAAAAATCCCCCCGAATCGCCCGCCCTCTAAAGATGGGGAAAAACATAGGGCCAGGTACTCGAAACAGTAAAACTTTATTCCGGGAATTACCTACATTAAGTCATTATGAATTTAAAAGTGCCAAAGATGGAAAACATATACTCCCAAACCGTATATTAAAGGGTTTTTCCCCCAGTAACCTATTTTGTATTACCTAACAAATTCAAACCAGAAAAATCGGATACCCCATAGAGTTTTTAAAACCTTTTAAATATTTTGGTTTTTCCCCTTTCCCTTTCGGGACTAAAGTAAAACACTTTACTTTTTTGGGAATAAGATATAACAAAATTTATTGTTATTTCCAAAATTTTTTCCCCTGCGTACAAAACCGGCCCATTATGGATCTGTGGGCCCAATTCGAAAGTAAAAATACTCTAAGGGTTATACTTTTTTCCAATTTGTTGGGGCGTATTCCGATCTTTTCCCACAAGTTGGAATAGTGTAAACACAAAAATTTTAAAGTTTTTGACCCCGTTTACGTATTCCGATCATTACGCCACAAGTTGTAATAGTGATAACACAAATTATCTTTTCCACACTTTGCCATGGGGGCAGTAAAAGCTGTCCCAAATAGGATCAAGTATTTTAAAAACCCTTATATTTTTTATTCCACATATTGTCCCTTTCCCCCCATCCCGCCAAGCAATGGAAAAACATTAATGGAATAATGTTAAAGGATGGGGGTCTGGAAGAGAGTATCATTGTTCCCCCCCTTTTTGGGCAATTTTTAACCCAAGTCGCAGAAATGGGAAAAACATATATTATATTTTGTTTTCCCTTAAATGTTATTTCCCATCTTGGTCAATTTTTGAAAAATGGCAAAACTGGAATTTAAAGGGATAATCTATTTTATAAGGGCTTTCAAATT
>JAMZAV010014927.1:0-12885 GCA_024449915.1 Sweltsa coloradensis | reverse complement strand
GCACAATAGTTTGTATTTCACAGAGGAAATAGTCCGATAATTGTGTATGTCTTCCTTGTTATTTTTCTTAAATACTGGCATTATGCGGGCTGTTTTTGCATTATTAGGTAATGAACCCTCAGCAAATGATTCATTAATTAAATAAGCCAGGGGAGCTGCTAAGAAGTTAATTGACCTCTTAATAATTTTAGTAGGTAGTTATGGTGCAGACTTTATGTGAAGCCATTTGTCAATAGTATTATATCCTTATCTTTGAAATTTGACTGTTCAAATTAAGAAAGCGGCCATTACTCTATTGAGGCCTATAATCAAGTCAATACAGTGTGTTTTTTATTTTAGATGAAATGTTGACGCCATCCGGTCACAGTCTTCATTCCGGGCATAAGTTTGAAGCTTCAACAAAGGACTGTTCTGAAGAACTGACGTTCAATTCAAGTAACACTTCGAACCCCGGTGGTAGTTCCCGCGTGAAGCAGCACTTGCGCCACTCCTCGGTGGAGCCGCGTGAGGAGAGCTTCACCGATCCTCCTAGTCTTGCAAGACGCGAGGAACAACACGGCCACGTTAAGATATATAGATGTAGGATTTGTTATCAGATATTCCGTGGCGACAGTCTCCTACTGACGCACAAGAGAACACACACGGGCGAAAAGCTATTCTTTTGTGATGTATGTGAAAAAACATTTTCCTGTAGAGATCACCTTACCAGTCACAAGAGAACACACACGGGCGAGAAGCCATTCCCTTGTGATCTATGTGAAAAAACGTTTTCTCGTAGCAGTGTCCTTACCAGACACAAGAGAACACACACGGGCGAGAAGCCATTCCCTTGATCTGTATTTGAAAAACAGTTTTTTCTGTACTTAAGCCTTACCAAACACACGAGATAACACTACACGATGGCTAGAAGCCGTTTCCTGTTAATGTATTGTGATGATATTTTGGATTATGTCAAGTTGATATAAAAAAATAATTGCATGTGAAATTGGCATCAGTACTGTACTAAAATTGTGCTCCTGCTTTTCATTTTTGTGTATGTTGTTATTCTAACTAAACTTCTAGTGCGTATCAAAAGCAATACAATAGGCCATACCGGAAGACATTATTTACTTATTTTCAAAATTATTCCCAATATTTTATACTCTTTTATTATTATTATTATTATTAATTATTATTATTTATTCCAACATGACATACAATCACATTGCTGGAGGTAAGAATTAGAGCATAGCCACATAACACAAAGTGTCTTACCACCAGGACAATATACACAATACAATTATAGAATATACAAAACACATTCAACAATATAAAACACATAATAACAATATACTCAATAATCTCAATATAAGAAAAACACAAAATATCACAAAAAATTACTCATAATATATAACACATATAAATGAAATACAAAATAATGGCAAGTGTGAGTGTGAATTTGAGTGTGAATGTGAATATGAGTGTATGTGTACATGTGAGTAAGTGGTATTCGTGTTAACTGGTATGATCTTGACTGTTCATTTAAGTTATTCTTCGGTCTCTCCGAAATTTATGAAAATCTTGTTCTGTGCAGACCTCATAAGACAGAGCATTCCAATTACTAAAACAGATCGACAGAAAAAACCTTGTAGTCAAGCGGATTAAAGGAAAATACAAGAACAATTAGGGGTTTTGTGGTAGAGGGCTGAATTTTGGACTGTATACTCAGAACAACATTATAAGAAAATTGCCTCGAGGAGCCATGAAAAAATCCATCCGGTTAAGGGGGTGGAAGGGGGTGAAAAAAATGGCATTTTTCAAATATAAAAAAATTCAAAAATCAAACTAAATTTGATCCTAAGATTACAAAATTATTACATATTGTAGATAAAAGTCCAAATTTTAATAAAAAAAATATATATCACCATATATGTATATATAACCAGATTTTGCACCCTTTGTCTTTTTTCACAAATTTACCCACTCTGCTGGGAGGATTAGCCTACCAGTTACGGGTTAAGTGATAGGGCCGTGAATTTTGTCTAAAACACTCAGAAGAATGATCTCAAAAAATTGGCCCGAGGAGCCCTCAAAAAAGTTGCTTGCTTATAGGAGAAAGGAGGGGTGTACTAAAAGGGGTTGATAAAACTAAAATAAAGAAATCCGTATTCAAATATTATATTTACAACGCCATATTAATGTGTATTGTAGATTAAGGTCTAAACTTTAATTTAAAAAATTAAAATTTCACCATATATGTAAATCTGGTCAGATATGCGCCCTTTTCCCATTTTCATAAATTTCCTCAATATTACGAAAGTGTATCGTGCGACCACTCTTTTAGTCACAAATTCTCCTAATATTACGAATTAGGACGAAAACAAGACTTTGTGATGCTTTGGGTACAGTTTCACTCAATGGACTTTGACCCCATTTTAACAAGTTCACTCAATTTTAACGAAAGTGTATCGTGTGACCACTCGTTTTGTTTAAAATTATGCCTATAATAAGAAAAATTATAAAAAAAAGGACACCTTAGGTACAGTTTCACTCAATGGACTTTGACCCCATTTTCAAAAAGTATGTATGACAAAATCTTATTTTCGTCCTAATTCGTATTATTAGGATAATTTGAGACAAAAACGAGTCATCACATGATAGACTTTCGTTAATATTGAGTAAACTTTTGAAAATGGGGTCAAAGTCCATTGATTGAAACTGTACTTAAGGTGTTAAAAAACTTTTTTTATCCTTTTTCTTACTATTGGCATAATTTTGAAACAAAACGATGGTCACACGATACACTTTCGTTAATATTGAGTGAATTTGTTAAGCTGAGATCATAGTCCATTGAGTAAAAATGTACCCAAAGCATCACAAAATTTTGTTTTCGTCGTAATTCGTAATATTAGGAGAATTTGTGACAAAAAGAGTGGTCGCCACGATACACTTCGTAATATTGAGGAAATTTATGAAAATGGGAAAAGGGCGCATAATCTGACCAGATTTACATATATGGTGAAATTTTAATTTTTTAAATTAAAGTTTAGACCTTAATCTACAATACACATTAATATGGCGTTGTAAATATAATATTTGAATACGGATTTCTTTATTTTAGTTTTATCAACCCCTTTAGTACACCCCCCTTTCTCCTATAAGCAAGCAACTTTTTGAGGGCTCCTCGGGCCAATTTTTTGAGATCATTCTTCTGAGTGTTTTAGACAAAATTCACGGCCCTATCACTTAACCCGTACCCTTACAAAAATTTTAGTAGTCAAACCTAGTCTCTTGACTATGTTTTGACTACTGTTTGACACACATCCGACACATTGTTTGGTCTTACAAATACACAGTTCCAAAGCATATCCGGATATGTTCCAACTACCTTTTGACTACTAAATGGCGAATCCCTTAAACATCGCGAATTGATAGTCATTACATAGTCAAAACATAGTTGGATGTGTTCCAACTACTATTGGTGATCTTTTGACACCTGGCTTGGCCAATCAAATTATATTAAAAGCATAGTCAAATGCTAGTCATTACATAGTTGATTATGTTCCGACTACCTTTTGACAACCTTTTGGCGATGTTGAAAAAACTACGGTGCTCGGCTTGCAATAAAATGTAGGTAGCTAGCTTTTAGGCCTAATTGAAACATTTATATTTACATTTACACATACTTTATTAGAGCGGTGACAATTAGAACAGGTATGAGTTACTTTATTAGAACGGTGACAATTAGAACAGCTACCATTATTAAGTAAACAATTTTGGACTATTTGCTCATTGCTGTTAGTATTTAAAATTATTTTAGTTTTTATTGAGACATTTAAAGGGGTGCTGACACTAAAAAGGCCAAAACTACCTAGTTTTTAAAGAACAGCAAAGCCAGAAAAACATTGCATGTTAATTAATGCTTAATTTTATGTTAGGACCATGGACCAGGAAACCCTTTCAGGTATTTTGGGTATGTTTGTATCCAATAATGAATAATCTATTTTTGGGATTCTCATCTTTGTTATTTTTTTTAAATTGCCCATTAAGTATATTTTTGTGGGAAAATGTAATTAAAAGGTGGGCCTGAAGTGGGTAAATAGGGAAGGGCCAAAACCCTGCTTATCAAGCATGGGAGAGCCGAAAAAAAGGTGATGTTTTCATCGCCATTTTAAAATTTTTCATTTTCCCAAAAACAAACGTACGTCCCCAAGTGTATGTCAGTGGGCAGAATGAATTGAACCCCATGTAGGGACAAGAATAATTTTTTCTGACTGGTAGCGGGAAAAAGATGGCTTTGGGAGGGAGTTTATAAGAAATATTTTTTGAGATATGTCAGTGGGAAACTTCAGAGAGTCTGGTTCTTCCTTTTGGGCCTGTAGAGTAGAGGGATTGACGGCGTAGCCTTTGATCCAAACTTCTTTTTTGTTTGGCAAAAACTAAAAAAAAATAGTACACAAACAAATCAATTTAATTCCAGTTTAGGGCTTTAAAGGGTTTTAGCGTAGGCCATAGGCGTAGCTATATACCCAAGATCTTTTTCACACATCAGCAAAAAAAGGGACATTTTTTAACCCGTATTTTATACATTAACTTAAATTTTAAATTTTCGTGGGGCCCCAAAGCCCATTTGGCATTTGATAAAAGGGAAATTTTCATTGGTGGGCACGTAGGGCCCACTGGACCCTCCAGACACACACAAGAAACCCCCCGGAGAAGCGGGTTCCGAGCGCTTGGCCAGCCCTAAAAATATGTTAAATTTTCATGCATTTAAGACGGAACATTTAGAAAATAAAATTATATTAATTCTTTTTTTTTGCACCTTTTCCAAGTTTATTGCAACCACAATGTTGTATTGTACCATGTGCATGGCGGTTTAAAAAAAACAAGCTATCTTTTTTACTTTTCGTTCAGAAAAGAAAAAAATACGGTACTAGGGATGGTTTTTTAATTATTCTTGATAACGAAAAATTTTTTTTTTATGCGTTTTTACTTGTGTGGACCAGCCGAATTGTTTCTCGAAACAATTTACAGCATTGTTTCATTCATACGCACGAGTAGTCCCAATTTCAACACCTTCTGTCTACACATCGGCAGTTTTGATCGAAAACTCGTGGGCCTACAGAAAAACATCATTAGGTTACGACGGGCACATTTTTTTAATGTTTCTGCCTATTTTAGAAATTCGGGCTTTGCAACCGTTTTGTTTTAGTGCAGCCGTATTTGGGCCTATAGTTTGCTAAAGGGTCAAGCCTTTTTTGCGCTATCTCCCCCCCCCCCCTTTCCAAATGCGCCGAATTCTGTCCCAGATCTTTCAACAATCCCGTCTTTGGCCTTGTTGTCACATAATAAAAAAATACCGGAATTAGAATAACGCTGTAAATAAACGGGAAAAAACAGTTGACTATCAAAAAACGGCTGCTCAAACTTCACAAAGCAATGTGAAGACGAGAGGGTATAGGGTTCCCATAGTGTCCCAGAAAAAAAGAGGACACTTCTTGCACAGCATTCGCGGACTAAAGGGAGTTGGGCGGAGCCCAGCCCCCGGAGGCGAATTTTACCGTCAGGATATTTTAGAGCGATCTGAAAAAGGGGTCAAGGAAGAAAAAGTGGTCCCGACGCCTTTAAAATTGGGGGTTTTGTTTTTTAAAGAACACAATTTTATGACAAAACTAAGACAAGTGGCTAGGCCTAAAACATTCCTTACGTACGCGTACGACGTGGACACAAGGCACAAAACGTACGGAAATGGTAACTAAATACGTGATAGTACCTGCTTGCTGCACAGTCGGCGGTTGTGTGACAGCTGGACATGATCGGCTGCTCGTTTTCGACGATTTACGGTCGGGGGATGGAAAGTGAGAGGGGGGAAAGGGGTGTGCAGGGCCCCTTTGCAGGGAATTGGGTGAAATAACCGGACATTTGCATTTTTTTGAATAAAAAACCCCCCGGACATAATAAAAAAGGGACATGTCCGGCAAAGCCGGACGTAGGCCTATGGTAACCAAGGGGGTACCAAGGATTTTTTACGCGATCACTACAATCACAGCTACCGCCAGCGGGGGGGAGGGAGTTTTTTTTTTGATGCCAGTATTGTCGTACTATGTTATAGCTCGCGATCAGAAAAACCCTTTTTGGAGCAGCTAGGAATCCACGTTTCAGGAAAAATTTTTTTTGTAACACGTTAAATTAGTGAAACGTGTAGCCTACACGTTTTTTGACCGGGGTGTAAATTTTTTAGTGAAATAACGCTTTTGACACCCTAGTAAGTAACACTCGATTTTTAGTGTTTGAAGGTTAATTTGGTTATCGTTTAGCGTGCTTGCTTTTTGCGGATTAAAAGAAAAAGAACAGTATTTTTAAATGTTTATGAACGATGCAACAGCATACAGGTGTGTTTAAACTTTAAAGATTAATTTGTGACTAAAAAAGATGTATGGTTTATTATTTCTTTTTTACATTTATAGTGGGGCCCTTTTACCAAAATATCAAGGGTTTTAAAGGTTTTCTTCACAAATAAAAAAAGAAGAAACCCCAGTTGCCAAAATTTAAATACATACGTTGCAGTTTTTTATGATTTTTCACACTGAAAAAATTTATTTTGCAGCTATTTAACAATGCAGCCGCCGCGAGCTGGATGTCGTTAAAGGGGCGACGCGAGCGCAGAACCGACAAAACGATTTGCGGGAATCCCAGACCTGGGAAAGGGAAAGAATATCATTCGACCATCCCCCAAGCCTAACCCTACGCTTCCCCTTCACCCCCCCCCCCCCGGGCCCCCCAACCTACCATCAAATGGTACAAAGTCAACAAAGTCTACGTCTAAGCTGCGATCCACACCCGAGCATTTTATCCGAACAAGCCGATCAAAAAGCTCTCTGATTTTGAGTTTGTCGTGTGTCCTGTTCCCAAACGGGGGTAAACCACAAGCCAAATTTTTCTCTGCTTGCGAGGGGAAAATGCCAGGGTGAATGCAGTTTAAAGGGTTTACTGTTTAATTCCCACCAAGGGCACGATGTCCCCTGCCTAGAGCTAAAACAAAATTGTCTAGCAAACTTTGGGTAGGCCCGGCCCCCACAAGTAGGCCTACAAATTTTTTCTCCCTGCCTAGGCCTAAGGGAAGACTTTTTTTCGACCTACTTTTATTATAGAGTTAAATTAAATTTTGGTGAATGAGGGTTTCTCACTTGCATAAAGTGCATAAAATAGGCCCAAAAGGAGCGATCGATTTTACTGAGGGGACATGTCGTTTACAGAAAGAGCGTACCAAAATTTCTCGAGTAAAATCATGAGAGTTTTAAGTTTTTTCGAGAGTTATATTTCCCAAATAGCGTTGCAAGTTGCAATTCGAGGATTTTTTTCCCCAAAAAAATTTCACGCATTTTTTACCAAAACCCCCGTAAAATACTCGTGCGTAGGTAATAAAAACCAGGTCTTATTTGGGGTTTTTAAAACAACTAGGGTAAGCGAGTTACCCCCGGGTTTTTTTAGGGTAACTTTGATTTCCGTCGTAACTAAGCCCAGCCTCATGGGATTTTAAGTTTTTAAAAAAGTTGATATTCCAACTAGGTTGCAAGGCAAACGATGTGATTTTTACCCCAAAAAAATTTCACGCATTTTTTTACCAACCCGCCCCTAAAAACTTTTAGGGCCAGGGTAAAAAAAACCAGGGCTTTTTGGCGTTAAACAACTAGGCTAAGCTAGGATTAAACGAGTTTCCCAGGGTTTTTTTTAGGCATAACTTTGATTACCGTCGTAACTAAGCCTAGGCCCTAGCCTAGGGAGGGTCTGCCTATAAACATAACTAGGGCCCAGGGGGGCCCCTTTTTACCAAAAATTATTGTTTTTGAAAAGGGGATTATTAAAAAAAATTTGATCTGATGTTAATAATGGTTCAGGCGTAGGCCTGGGCCTACACCCCTTTTGGTAGGCCTAGTTTTAAAAAGTAAAATTTTTAAAAACAAAACAATTTACGTGTAGGCCTAATTTTTAGGTTATGTAGCCGTAGGGGCAGTTTTCATCGCTTTCAACCAGTGGTAAGAGTGCTGGTGGCCCCAATTTCTCGAGCAACTCGGGAGTTTTTTCCGAGTTTAAATTTACCAGGCCCTAGCTACAATAACAAAAATTACCCGGGTTAAAGCTTGTAATAAAATCACCCCAATCAGCAAGCCACAGACGACAAATAGGGCCTAGATTACCCTACACCCCATCAAAGAAAGGCCCCAACCTAGGCCCAGGTTATAGCGTAGTTTAGAGGGAAAAAAAAAATTTTTTTAACACTTGAATTAAGTAAAATATACTTAATTATGAACTTTTGCCATACTTTGGCCAATTTCAAAGGGTTTTTTTCTTTTGGAAACATGGGGTTTTAGAGGTTAGGCTGAACCGGAAATTGTTGTCATCCATCTTGTAGTCAAAAATAAGTCATATTGCTTAAAAATGTATAAATTTTAAGAAATTTAAAATGGCTTTTGAATAGCGAAGTAAAATTAAAAATCCCAATTAAAAAAATACTAAAATTATTTTAAATGTGATTAAAACTTACAATTTTTCTTTTTATAGTTTTTGAATTCAGACGAAAATTTGAAATTGATTGTGATTTGCATGTAACATATTTTTAACTGTAGCGTTATCAGCTGATGTTCATGATTTCTTACATTTTCATACCAAAGGATGTTAATAATATTTTTATTGTGAATTTAAAAAAATCGAGGGCCCCCCCCCCCCCTCAAACACTAAGTATTAAATTAACCCTAGGCTACATTAAAAAAATTGTTTTGCAAAAAACACTATTTAAATCGATATTATTTTTAAAAAAAAAAAAGTTTTCCCCCTTTTGTAAATTTTTTGGGATTTATTCCACATTTACATTTTTGCGCCCACAAAAATTTTTTCGGGCCAATAGTATTTCGTTTAATTTTTTTGGAAATTTAAAAGTAGAGGCCCAAATTTAATATTTTTTTTTCCCAAAATGGTAATTTGTCACAAAGATCTGACATTGCATAACCTCCATAAACCCCCACCCACCCCTACCCCTCTCCCAAATTCACACTTATTGGTACTCACCCCCTCCCCCTAATTTTTTAAAATAAAAAAACTAAATAAATGAAAAAAGAAAAAACGTTTCCCGCTGGTAATTTGACAGATCATTTCCAACCTTTACATCACCCAACTCTTTTAAGACTACACCCCTTGCAAAATTTCCCCCCCCCCCCTTTTTAACCGACTCCCTTCCCTCCCCCCAAAAAAAAACTACTTTTTTTGGTCTTTCTTTTGATTATCTGAAAATTTACATTTTGACCCACAAACTCGTACCAAAACATTCCTCCCTTTAACCCCACCTTCCCCCTACTTTTAAACCCTTTCCCCCCTTTGGGCCCTTTTTGGGAATTTTATCTTTATAGATCTGACTCCCCCCCCCCGGCAAATTCCCCATGATCACTTCCCCCCAAAAATTTCTAAAAAAAATCCCCAACATTTTTTAAAACCCAAAAAAACAATTATATTCAAAATTGATTCTCATCCAAGTCATAGTTTCACATGCCCTCCACATTTGACATAGCAGCACCCCTCACCCGTCTGTCAAGAGTGGTAGTAGGCCTATGGGGTGGACAGGCGAATGCCCGTTGGATGCCTCTCTCCCGGGATGCCCTGTCTCCCCCCTCCCAAATAAAAACCCAAAAAAATAGGATGAAAAATATTTTTTTTCAGTAAAAAAAACCCCTCCCCTACCCCTGGTTTGGGGGGCGGCGGGGAATTTTTAATTATGAGCTCAAAATATTAAAAAAGGCGCTTTTTTGGGGACTATGTTTACACATGTGTTGCGAGATTTGGCTAGGATACTTTTGATACTATTAAATTGTTTTTGGACTAACTGACTATGTTCCTGCGATTGTTTGGCATGGATACTTTTGACTACTCTTTTACTAGTTTGCGACCTGCCCGACATGTTTTTGGACCTTTTTGGGAATGTTTTTACGTGGAGTCTTTTGACTACTATTTGAAAATGTTTGAATACCAAAACCAAAAAAATAGTCAACAACTTTTACATGTTTAGGATGAAAACCTTACGCGAGCTTTGACAATATTTTGCTAGGGTTTTTACTACTAAAAATTTTTTAAGGGTAACGGAGGCAAACCTCCCCCGCAGAGGGGTAAATTTGTGAAAAAAAAAACAAAGGGGCAAAAAAATTTGGGTTTTATATACATATATGGTGATATATTTTTTTTATTAAAATTTTGGGTTTTAATTCCCCCATGTAATAATTTGTAATTTTAGGATCAAAATTTAGTTTTATTTTTGATTTTTTTTAATATTTTAAAAATGCCCTTTTTCACCCCTTCCACCCCCTAACGGATGGGTTTTTTCAGGGTCCCGAGGCAATTTTTTTTTAAGTTGTTCTGAGATACAGTCCAAAATTCGCCCTCTACCACAAAACCCCCAATGTTTGGCTAATCCCCCTAGTATTTCTGATACTGGTTGTTCTAGCAAAGGGAGGATCAGGTAACAGCTTACCCTATTGCATGAGCGAATCCAAATGTATTCTGGTCAATGGATCCAGGTCGACTAGCCCGTTAAATATTTTCTTTTAATAAAATTTAACTTAAATCAACAGGAGAAAATAATCATTGGAAATATAAATATTTTGTATATTTTAATACAATATTATAGGATAAGATTGTTAAGAATTATATATCAATGCCGACCCAATGCAATCGCAATGCAATTGTGGACTAGTGTATCGATTTTAGTACAAGCAAAAAAAAACAATAAAACTATACTGAAATATAACCAAACTAATTTGGTGTCAACTAAAATTCAATTGTAAGTTAACATTTGGTATAAAAAAATAATTTGAAATATATGCTTGTCTTGGAAGACTCACCAACAGTGCTGCATTGTTGGTCTTGACAGCTGTTATGGGAATTTAACGCACAGCCATCTTGAGTAGTGGAAAGTAACTATAAATTACATCTGGGAGGCTGTGTGTGCTTTAGGATCATTGTGGACTAGTGTAGCTACACATAACAAATACTTGTAAAAATACTGCCAAACCTTACACACTCAAAAGAAATAAGATCTAAAATAAGGGCCCTATCCTTCCACATTTGCGCATTCTTAATTCATAAATGTACAGTGTCCCGTAACAACATCCTTGAAAAGCTTGGCAAGAAAGGAATTTGCAGCTATTAATTTAAACGTAATAGTACATCGAAATTCTTTTTTTCTAATTAATTATAACGTAATGGTCATACAAATTCTATTTAGCCAAGCTTTTCAAGGATGTTGTTACGGGACACAGTATGTTTATGAATTAAGAAAATGCAAATGTGAAAGGGTAGATGAGCTTGGCCCTTTCTTTTAGATCTCATTTCTTTTGAATGTGTAAGGTTTGGCTGTATTTTTACAACTTTTGTTATGTTTGGGATCTCATTACTTTTTGAAGTTCCATTGCAAAATTATTTGTTTAAATATAATAATTTTTTCAAATAATTTGTATCGTACTGTATTACCATTTAACAATAGATTGTAAAATATCTAGTAGTCCAAAGACTTGTTTTTTGTTAATTATGTAGGTGATCATTGTCAAGTAACTATAGTTACTTGTTGATTATATTCTTGGAAGACTTCCAGCAAACTTTTTCATTTTTTTCTTTTAAAAGGCACTATAGCAAGTATAACCTTAATGTGCATGTAAAATATGAATGTTGTAGCCCCACTTGTTTGGTCAACTGGCAAATTAGACAACAGTAGTAGTAGCTAACATCCTTAAAGTGATTTTGAGCATGTTTCAAGCCAGTTTTTCACCAAGAAGGAATGCTCGTACCCCAACCACATGTGGCATGTCCGCATGTGTTGTCAGGTACCTAAATCCCCTCGATTTTGATAGCTTTCAAGTTCACATCACGTTTCATGACGGCTGGGTGACACCTCAAAATCACTCTAACTCTGCTTGCTGTATAAGGTACCAGAGTGTGTAGCGCACCGCGGCTTGGCTGCGGCGCCCTAACGGGCACCTAGATCGTTTTTGATACAAGCAAGCGTCACAGTGGTACCAGCTTCTGAATTAAATTACTAGTTCGTATTGAAAACGATACATTAGGCTTCAAGGGGTTAAACAAACACTCATGAACGGATAATGCTTTATTTAACTACTGACTTACTAGTCCGTGACAGGTTCAGATCCCCAAAGTGAGCGGACGACGAGTGTCGCAACCTTGCCCAGCCCTGACAGCCTCACAGCTGGGGAAGTGGGCTCGCAACTGTGACATGTTTGGAATATATTGATGGACGAAATTATATCCTTATAGGCATAAAATCACAATGGATGAAGTATTTCTTTAATACAAGAAGATGTATGTATGTATGTATGTATGATCTTTATTTTTAGCTTGACAGCTATTTTACATCCTACTTACATTTATTTTCTATTTATTTAATATCCACTCACGACATTTACTTTTAAACATTCCAACACTTTTGATCTCTCTCAAATCTCTTGGTAACATATTATACTGTCTTAATCCTAAATAAAATATTGATTTTTGCCATCGTTTTGAATTACAATTTCCTAAGAACATATTATTGCCTCTTGCGCTCCTCGTACCAATTTTGTGAACCTTATTTACATAATCAATTTTTCCTAATAAATAACTTGGCAACATGCCATTAGATATTTTATGTATGGAAACCATGGACAATAATCTATTATTGTCTTCGACTGACAACCAATCAAGTGCACTTAACATAACTCTAATAGGAACAGTCTTTCTACATTTCAGAATACATCTCATAGCTTTGTTTGTATAATTTGAAGTCTATTTATATCACCTTGTATGCCTGATAGATTAATTGATCCACAAAATTCGAATTGAAATAAGAATTTAGGTGTAAATTTCAAGCCT
>JAMZAV010014926.1:0-12258 GCA_024449915.1 Sweltsa coloradensis | reverse complement strand
ACAGACAGTAAGAGGCAGCAGTGGCATAAATTTGTTTTGTTTTGAATTTATTTATACATTTGGTCTCCATTAGTCGGAAGGGGTTGAATTTTGTTTTGGAATTTTGATTTATGACTGATAATACTTTCCCTTTTTCGAATCGTTAACGATAATAAAAAAAAAGTCCATGTCCCCCCCTAGTTTTTGTACATACACCCTACAGGTTAGTTATTCTCAAAAACTTGTCGAGGATCAAGGGCCCCTGTTGGCCAAAACATTTTGAGGGTTTTTGTGTTGTATAGGCTAGTTTTTTATATATGTTTTATATTACAACTACAAGTGGGGGTGCACATCGATATTTTTTTCATTACGATTATCAAAAAGGAAATGTCATTATCGAATCGATATTAATATTATCGATATCACCATAAAGCCTTTTCCGACCATAAGTGGAACCTCAAGTTGGCAATGAAGCCCAAAAACAAAACAATCACGTTCCTTTAACTGCCTGGCTTCTTCGAATGTGTGTATGGCTTCCGTTTTTGACAGTAGGTCTTTTCCCAACAAGTGGACAAAATCCCCCCACCCAGTGCGGGACAACGTGAGAAAATCCCCCTTTTTTGGGAGTTTAGTTGTGCCACTTTTGGGGATTATTTAAAATTTTTCGATAACGATAATAAATTTTGGTTATCGTTTACGAAAATAAAATTTAGATTAGTGGCATCCCTGTCTACAAATCCCCGCAGTTTTCAACCAGGACGTGTTGAGTTCTCTGTACCCCAAAAAACCGTAAGCATAAATGATTACAAAGTTACAGTTTTACAGTATAAATATCTTGGGGGGCAGGATGTTTTTTATTAAGTTTTGTAATTTTATCAGAATTTGATTGGAGCACACAAACAGATAATTAATTTTAAATAGCAAAAAAAATTTAAAAATACGTAAGTTTTGTAGGCCTACATTGTAGGCCGTAAATTTTTTTTACAAAACTGGGGATGTGCAAACCCCACTTTTTTTACTTCGAACTTAACTAAAATTTTTTCCCAGTTAAAAAAAAACAAATTCGAAAATTACAAAAATTTCAAAATTGTACGAACTAACCCCAACTTAAAGGTAAAAAAAACCGTATACTAGGAAAAAAGGAAAAGTCTGGACCGGCCCCCACCCCCATCCTTTTTTTTTCTTTTTTTCAATTTAAATTTTGTACCTGGAAACTGAGAACCCTTTTTTTGGCATGTCAAATAATATGTGACCGCACCCCACTACAAATTAGAAAAAAAAAAAAAAAAAATTGTTTGAACTTGGAACTTTTTTTAACTTAAAACGAACCGAACTTAAAAAAAAAGTTGAGTTTGATTTTCGAACGTTCGCACATCCCTAACGAGAAACCATAATAAAAAAATTTCTACAAAAAGAGTGAGATTGAACAAAAAAACTAAGTAGGACCGTAGGTGGGGCCCTACTTTTTGGTAGTAAAATAAAAATAAAAAAAATACCGTTTTGAGTGGGCCCACTCTTTAAGATGTATGGGAAACCCATTCAAAAAGTACCAGTTCCTTCATTTCTTGTGTCGGATCGGGTTCGGTTAAAAATAAAAGTAAAAACCCCTTTCTTTTTTTGCGCCTGCTTTTTGTCTCTAAACTGGTATCCCCGACAGAACCCCAAATTTGGACCAAAAGGATTTTGAGTTACATAGGGGTGATAAAGCAATTTTTTACTAGAAATAGAATCCCCAAAAATGGGGGACTATGTTTTTGTTTTATATAGCCTGTTCCCAAAATTTTTTACCAACTTCTAGCATCTATTTTCAAAAGCCTAATACGTAATAACTTTATTTTACTGAAGGCAAAACATCATGTCACAGCGTTGACTGATTTTTCATTGAAGTAGGTAATAAAGCTTAGTTGGGGCTCATTATCAGAAAAATATAAAAATATTCGAGCCTATATGAAAGCACAGATTTTTCCTTCCTTAATTCTGTTGAGTCCCCCTAGATCTACCTAATTTCAAGTTTTTTTGTGTACCTTATGGTGTTAGTTGCGGACCGATTAATTTGCAAAAGGTAGTTTTTGGGGGGGAGACTGTGAGAAAAAGGGTTTTAATTTAATGCTTTAGGCCCGGGTATTTAAATGCCCATTTAAAAAGTTGAAAGTAAATTTAAACGAACATCCCTATTTTTTCGAATAAAAGCACGACCCGAAATAACACGCCCCCAAAATTTTAGAATATTTCAAAAAAAAAGAAAAAAATCAAAGAAAATAAAATGTAATGAAACACTTACAACAAAACATTTTGAACAATGTTGGGGCCCTGGGGCCCAGGGTTTTTTTACAGGGTAGGGCCAAGCACAAGCTCCATGTCAACCAAGTTCACCAGTTGATTCCTGGTTAAAATGTTTACGCGTGGGGGGGGGGGGGGGGGGGTTTTATACTGGGGCCCTAGTTTTTGGTCGGGGCCTGGGCCTAGCCCCTTTCGCATCCCTTGTGATTTTTTAAGGCAGGGGAAACCCTTTTTTTTTTCCCACGCACAGCAGTCTTCTTTTGTTCATCTGAGCCATTTCTCTTCTCCTCATCATCATTTTTACGTTACGTAGACTTTTAGCTCTTAGCAACGTAGATAGAAACCCCGACAAACAAAATTATGTAGGTAAGCTAGGTCACGATGTGATCAGGAAGGATTTGACGATTTTCAGACAGTTTCGCCCAAGTTCGGCCGATTTCAGTGGCTTCGAGTGGGTGGGCGGGGCGAAGCGCAGCAGATATGCGCGGGAGTTGTATAGAGGCGTGGCCAGTTCAGGCGCATTTTAAAATGCAAAGCGCGCGGAAAAAAAAACGCGAGGCTTTTTTTGAGATTGTATTTTGGGGAAAAAAAAACACGCGCTATATTCGGAAAAATACGGTAAATTTGTTTCCCACTATGACAACCACCAATCAAAGCCTTGTAAAATTTACGAAGGACTAATGGCAGAAAATTTTAAAAATAGACTTTGAAATTCGGACCTTAAGGCGCACGGAGTAGCTTAATTCGGGCGATGCAGTGCCCCCGTTTTTCAGTTGGAACTGGGCCCCAAAATTGTCATACGGCATAATTTTTTTTTTAAAATTTTTTTCACGTAAAATTTACAAGAATTTGGTGATGTCGATTTTCGAAATTGTATAAAAAAAGGGGTTTAAAAAAAAATTGCGAACGGGGACAATATTTTGAAAATTTACCTATTTTAAAAGTTTTAAAAAAAAAAATTACAAAATTTTTTATGGAAAATGTCACCACAAGTCTAATTTCAACATTTACTTCAAAAAAAAAAAAAAAATTCCCAAAAAATGTTTGTGAGTAGTTACCCAAAAAACACTGAACACGAAGATTTTTTCCCGTTATTTTGGGCCTTTTCACCCCAAAGTGGCGCACTTGGCGATACGATTTTTTGAGTGACAGGAGGGTTATTATGTTCGAAATAAAATTTCTTTGGCCACAGAGTAAACGTTCAGCTAAGCAGAAACCCTCAATGCATAATACATGTTCTGTTTGCTATGAACAGGCAACAGTAAGACATTTTTTATTGGGTAAGCTTTTAAGCTGAATCAACCATTTTTTTTTTCACCTGAGCCCAATAAGAAACGTACACAGCATAATCAAATCGTGCATACGAAAAAAAAATTTGAGGGGAAAATGCTAAATTATATATGCCTGCAAGGGTCATCAGTTCATTTAGGTTTTACGCCTCGCACATGATGTGAAAACAATTTACTTTTATAGCATGTAACGGAAGCAAATCTTTGTTAGCAGTTTGATACGTGTCAAATTATAACAGACAAAAAAATTTTAAATTTAAAAAAAATTACTCTTTTTGGGGTCGAACCCGGATTCATTTGGTTTTTCCCGGGGTTTTTTTTTTGCGCGAGTGGAGTATCCACGTCAAAGTACTCGGACTCAATTGCGAAAGGGGCCTTTTTAAAAAAAATTTTTAAAATGGGTTTTCCCCAGTTTGGAGCTTTTCTGTTTTTAATTTACACGACTGTCAATAGAAATATCTTAAATATATTTGCATTAAAATTGTCCCACTGGGAAATAAAACCCCCCGGCCCGGTATCCGCTGTCGGGCGGTCGGGGCGGATGCTCTTACAAATGAGCATTGGAGACGCGTCAGGGAATTCGTCTATTTGGTAGTTTTTTTTTATTATTGGGGGTGTGATTTTAAGTGTCGTTTAATCAAATACAAATGGTGAACTTTGTGGGACTACCCCAAAAAAATCAGAACTTTTAAAGGATATTCACGTGAGAAAATCTAAAGCCGTCATGTGCAAACTGATTGCATGGGCATTATCCTCATTACACATAAAAGATATCAATTTTGGTTTTTTTTGGCTTTCAAGAACGACGTGGGTTAACGCAAAAAAATTAGTCCACAGCTGTCCCCATCCCCCTCCAGCAGCAAGCATTTCTCTTGAAATAGTAAGATATTATTCTCAAGGATGACGTGTGTAAACTGGGCTCCCAATGTATCCTGACAAGTTTTTTATTTTTTTTACGTGTTATCAACACCCCAAAATTTTTATTTGTGAATATTTTTTATGTCCCATGCAAGTCCAACCAACATAAGGATGACTAAAAGGGGGACGAGGGGACAATTCTGTAGATTTGCCACTTTACGTCATTAGAAAATTTATTAAGTTTATTTTAATCAACTTAAAATGAAATTTTGTCTTCAAACTTGCTCTTCTTAGTAGTATTTTTGCTTTGACAGTTTTTGATAATTATATTTTTGGGTGTTGAAGACCGAGTTCCCTGAGGCGGAAAAGGTTAAATTAATTTCCGAAGCAAATTTTTTAAAGGTTACTGGGTTACTACATGAAATCTTCTGACTAAAAAAACCGAGAATATTAGTGTGCAGTAAAGAAAGGTAAATAAAGAGATATACCGATCTGAACAAAACAGACAGAAATGTAAAAAATATGGAAAAAAAAATCGGTTTTACACAGGTGTTTATAAATAGGAAACGTTTTTAAGCCCCGCCGCGTTGTTGGATGAGCGTAATTGGGATTGAGCCATGTGTTAGCGAATTTTTCTTTTTTTCTTGGTAAAAATCTTTGTTAAATTGAAATTTTTTAAAATTTATTTAAAATAAAAAAAAAAAAAACTTTTTTTTTTTAATTTTTTTTTTATTAATGTAATTTTTTAAAAAAAAAAAGTAAAATTGAAATTTTTATTAAAAAATTAATTTCTCGATTGCGCCAAATTTTAACAGAAATATATAATTCATAAAATAATTTTCTGCAAAAAAAAATATTCAATGGAAAAGAGTGGGTGTTATAAGTCAAAGAATTTTTAAAAAAAAAAAAGAAAAAACCCGTAAAATTTTGTTTTTTATGATAAATATTTTTTCAATTCGCCAAATTTCACAAGAATATTTTAATCATAAAATAAAAGGCGGCAAAAACATAAAATCGGATAAAGCATGGTTGGGATAAGCCGAAAAATTTTTTTTTAAAAAAATCAAAAAAAAATGTAAAATTTGGATTTTCATGAGAAAAATTTTTTCCGTTTTGCCCTAAAAAAAACGGGGGGCATTTCTAAGAGAGTTTTCGAAGCCCCCAAAAAATTTAAAAAAATCGTAAGGGAAAGTATGGGTTTTTAGGGGAATGTGGGGCAAAAAGACAAAAATAAAAAAAGAAAAAAAAAAAAAAAAAAAAAAAAAAAAAAAACATTCCGGATTTTTTTTTCTCCGGTAGTGAATGAAAATTGCGCTAAATTTCACAAGAATCTTTAAATTTCAAAAAAATAAAGGTTCTGTGCAAAACTTTAAAACGGAAAAAAGCATGTAGGGTTAAAGCCGAAGAATTTTTTAAAAAATCAAAAAAAAAAAATCGTAAAATTGCGTTTTTTAATGAGAAAAATTTTTTCCCGTTTGCGCTCAAAAAACGTGGCAGTTCTAAGTTCGAGATTTGAATGCCCCAAAAATTTTCTCGAATGGGAGTATGGGTTTTTACCCAAACGTGTGGACAAACAGAAAAAATACAAAAAGAAAAAAAAAAAAAAAAAAACAAAAAAAAAAAAAATTTCCGTTTTTTTTCTCCAGTGTAGTAGAAAAAAATTCGTTCGCTCGCTACGCCGCTACGCTATCAATAAAAAATTTTTTAAAATTTTTCTGCGTAGCTGTCTTCCCGCAGTTAAACAAAAACTTACTTAGTCCACAATTGAAAATTCTGCAAAAATTGGGAAAAAAAATCTATTAAAAAAAAAAATTTAATTATTTTAAATTTATAAAAAACATGAACTCAAAAGGAAAAATTTTGGAAAATAAACTTTTGCTTTCGAATACTAAAAAAATATTACACTTTTTAAAATTTAAAAAAGCAAAATTTTTCAAGTATTAAAAAATTTTTGTGACTTGTGGCGTGGTGGGTATTTGGGAAAATTAATTATGGCTTTTTAGATTTAAATTTTGTCAGCTTGGGGTTTTTCCTAGATCTTTAGTAGGGCCCACCATTTTTTTGATGACTTGAAAATAAAAACTAGGAAAAATAAAGCCAATGGGGGTTCCCCAAATTTTATTTGGGGGGCCTAAAACTTTTTTAAGCTCTAACAAGTTTTTAAGGCAATTTCAACCTAAAGTGCAGCGAATTTTAAATTTTTATTTTTAAATTCTTTTTTAAGGGTTTTTTTCCTTTAAAATTTTTATTGGTTCCCCTCTTTTTTTTTTTTTGGGGGTTTTTGGGTTTTTTTTTGGGGGGGGGGGGGGGGGGAACCCCAAAAACCCCCCCCCCTCGCCCCCTTGGTCGCCCCTGAAAAAAAACCCCCGCTGGGTTTCCAAGTCATTGTTCCTGCTCGGGGTTTTGGGCTAAATTTCAGAAATTTTTTTCCCCTCCCCTTAAAAAAATTTTGGGGGAAAATTTAAAAGGGGAATTTTAAAGGTTTGGAAACCCCCCCAAAAAGTGAAAAATGGGGAACCCGGTTTTTTAAAATTTTTTTAAGTTTTTGTGGTGGCAAAAAGGGGAAACGGCTATTTTAGTGCCGTTTTTTTCTAAAACCAAATTTACCCAGAATTTATATTTTTTTTTAGGAGAAAGGGGTTTAAAGTTTTGTTTTTCCCCTTTGATTGAAAATTACAGGAACCTTTTTTAATGAGTTTTTTGTAACCCCCCTTTTAAAAAAAAAAAAATTGTTTTAGTTTAATCCCCAAAAATTTTAAAAATTTTTTCCCTTTTTGGAAAAAGCAGCTTAAAAGTTCAATGAATTTGTTTAGTTTCCCCAATTTTTATTAACTTCCCTATTTAAAAAATAGCGGGGGGGTGGGGGTTTTTGTCAATTTTTAATTTTTAGGGGGATGCCCAGCCTTTTAAGTTATAATGTTATTTTTGATACCCGTAATTAATGATTTATTTGGAAAGTTTTCCCGGGGGGGGCAATGGGTTTTAAAAACAACCCTTTTTTATTTTTTTTTAAAAACAATGAATCGGTATGGTGAACAGCCCCATGCCAAAGTTTTTTTGGCGTAAAAAACACCAATGTTTTTTCAGTTTTTTTTTTTTTCCCAAAAAAATATGAAAAAAACAAAACTTTTTTTTTTTTTTCTTTTTTTTTTAACATTTTCGGGAAAATTTTTTTATTGTAAACAGCTTTTTAATTCAAATTTCAACGTGCCCGGGTTCGACCAACGGACCCTAGGCATATTGGGCTTTTTTTTGGCTTAAAAATCCCCCCAAAAAATAAATGTTCCGTTTTTAAAATTTCCCTTAACATTGGTTTTTTTTTGGGGCCTGTCAAAAAATTTTTGATTTTCAAGAGGCAAATTTTGAGTTTTAACAAATTTTTTGGGTTTTTTTTTAAAGGGGGTTTTTAAAAACCTTACATATTTTATTAATGAAAATTTTTGGGCCTCTGCAGGTTTTATTAAAAATTCTCACATTTTCCTTCCTAACCTCTTTCCCAAAAATTTTTTTTTATTTTTCAAGAGGGGAAATAATTTTTTGGGTTTTTTGCAACTTTTTCGGCAAATTTTTTGGGGGGGTCAAAAAATCTTTTGGTGCCACCTAATTAATATTACTTTTCGGAAAATTGAATGATCCCCAGTCAAACTTTTGGTATAAAAAAGCATCCAATACCTAAATAAGTCCCCTTTTTTGAAAATTCCGCTAAGAGAACAAGTGATCAAACGATTTTTTTGGGGGGAAAAATTTAAAAAAGTTTCTATTTTCTTAAAAACAAAAAGGTTTAAAAATGTTAGGTTTTGCTTTAAAAAGGTTTGGCCTTATAAAAAAACTTTTTGGGGAATTAAACAAAAAAATTCAGTATAACCAAATAAATTTTTTCCTTTTTTTTTGTTAAAAGGGAATAAATTTAATTTTAAAAAGGGGAAGTAAATGGGTTTTTTAAAATGGTTTGAACAGTTAAAAAAAATTTCCCCTTTTTAAAACATATAAAAAAACCAAATTTTTTGGTTGAGTTTGCCCCGGTTTCGCCCCTTTTTAAAAAAAAAAATTTTGGGGAAAAAAATGAAAAAAATTATAGGTAAATACCAAAAAAATTTTTAATTATTAAAAAAATTTTCCTTTTTCGGGCCCGAACTTGGTTTGGGGGGGGAAAAAAAATATCAAATTTTTATTTTTTAAAGTTTTTGAAAAAAATTACAAAATTTTTTTCTAAAAAAAATTTGGGTCAAATTTGGTTTTTGGGGGGGTGGCGACATGGCCAACAATTTTTTTTGATACCAAAATAATTTTGGGAGAAAAATTTTGGAAAAAAGATAATAACTTGCAATCCGACAATTCAATTCAGGATTTTTTCCCCAAAAGGATGAACCTTTAAAAACCAAAAAAAACTAAAAAATTTTAAACAAAGGTTTTACCTTGTTTTTATTTTACAAAAATCCCCCCCCCCCCCCCCACCCCAAAAAGATGAATCTGGTCTTGTGGCCCCCCAAAAGCAGAAAGGCCAAAGGGGGAAAACGTGTGCAATAAACGTCCCCCCGGGATCGTCACATTTTGGTGGGAAGGTGAAAAACTTATTTTTATCAAAAAAATTTTCATTAAAATTAAAACCGAAAAAACATTTTAAAAGCTGATCTGGGGGCGGGGGTATTAAGGCCCTAAAACTATTTTAAAAAACCCCAAAAAAGTGTTTTAAAAAAATGGGTTTTTAAGTACAACAATTTTTTTTTTTTTGATTAAAATTAATTTTTGTGGGGAATCTTTTTCCCCAAAAAATTTCCCGGGGGTTTGTTTTTTCCCCTTACAATTTTTTTGGGTTTTTTGTACATTTAATTTAAATGGTTTTAAAGGTTTTTTTGGGGTGGGTCGCCCCCCAACGGTGGGACCCCTTTAAAAATTTTCACCAAGGCCGTATAAGGGGGGAGCGCTTTCTTTATTAAAATCCAAACATTTTCTTTAAAACCTTTTCTTCATATTTCATTTCCAAAAGGGGGGCAAAATTTTTTCGAGGGGTAGGGGGAGCCAAATTTTTTTGAAATTTTATTTTTTTTTTTATTAAAATTGTCATTTTTCATTTTCTTTTTAAATTTTTAAGGTTTTTGTAAAAAAAAAATTTTCAAAATATTAAAACATTAGAATCAAAAATTTTCCCCGTGGGGTTTCCCCCACCCCCAAGGGGGGAACCCCCTCCCCGACCCCCCCATTGTTCCCCCCTTGTTAACCCCGAAAAAGGGGGATACCAAAATTTTTTGGATTTAACCCCAATTTCCGTACATTACCCCCAATTTTTATTTTTGTGTACCTTTTTTTAGGAAAAAAAAATTTCCCCCCAAAATTAAGGGTTTTTTACCCCAATTATGTAAAAATATCTGACAATTTCTAATTTGAATATTAGGTTTTCTATAGTAAAAATCATTTTAAATTTGAGATAAAAATTTTTTTTGAGACGTATTTTGCAAATTTTAATGGGGATAAAATTAGTCTTTCAATTTGGGGCCCGACGGGGGCTTCCGGGCTACGGGGGGAACAAATCAAGGGGCCTGGGTTTTTTATACGTTTTTTTTGGGGGCCTTTTAAATTTTGGGGGTTGAAACCCTCCTTACATTTTTCCAATTTTTTGGGTTATTTCAAGGTTTAGTTATAAAATTAATTTTTTTAAAGTTCTAACTTTTTTCAATTTTTTTCCATGAAAAACATTGCATAGGAAAAAATAAAAAAATTAATTTTTTTTTCTTAATTATTTTTTAACATAAAAAAAAATGTGGAATGAAACACTTCTTTTCAGGAAATATTTTTGCCAGTTTAATGGGGTTTTTTGATTCAAGGGACCGGGCAAAGTTTTTCAGACCTTCCGGTTTAAAAAATTTTTCATTTTAAAAAAAAATCCCATCCCCCTGTAAAAATTTGGTTATGGGGAAAATTAAAATATTTTGAGGGGAAATTTGAGGCCCTCCCCCCAACAGTCTCTCCCGCAATCCCCTCACCATTTTTTCATCACCAAGATAGCTTAACGCCTGTGACCCCTTAATGTTTGATTTTGGGACAGTATACAACTTAAACAAAATTAGCATTTTTTTATTAGGCCAATGGCACACCACATGGGCCTACTCGGGGAAAAAAATTACAAAATTAATTTCCCAATAAATTACGTAAAAAATTCACTTTTGAACATTTTATAAAGGGCCTTGCCAATGGGAGACTATTTGTTTTAGGTATAATTTAAATTGTAAAGTACGAGAAAATAAAAATTAAATTTTTTGTTCAAGAAAACGCTCATGTTTTTTTCCCTCAAGAAAATCTTTAACGTTTGAACAGAACGTGCATTAAATGCACCGATTTATCCCACCCCTAGTGCTGTAGGCATTTATAAAGATTGAATGAGTTTAATATACTGGGAAACGCGAGAGCCTAGTATGATTCTCCAGGAGTTTCAGGCTTCCGGATGTTGTGATGGCGGGGGGAAAACGTGCGTAGCTCAACGCGCGCCGCCCACTTGCAAATTCTTGCCTTCGCATTGTCCGCAGTCGTTTCGATCCGCCTGAGGCAAACAGAGCGGGTTGAATTTTAGTTGTTAGTTCCATCCTTTTAGACATCAAGATGAATGAGATGTCAATGTTAATACTAAAAAGGTAGGCCCTATAAAATATTTAAAAAAGAAAAGAATTGGTAATTTAAAATTGGCCACACTTACTATAGTGAACCACAATACTTTTTCCACAGAGGTATACACACGGTCAATATTCACCCTATTCAGTAAGCAGCTCTATTTTCAATAAAAAATAAAAACTGTACAGTGTCTCCCCAGCAAGCCAATAAAAAAGTAGTAGCCTTTTTGAAAAATTTAAAAAAATTAAAATGGCAATTTTTTCACTTTTTAAAATTATTTTTTGTGGCAGCAAATTTAATATTTTTTTTACATGCTAGGGCTATTGTCATTCTTTTTACTGCAGGGGATATAACTGTACATTTGTATTTTTTTCTTGTATGTGTGTAAATTTAATTTTGTTAACAGTCACACAGACTCCTGAAGGACTAGGGGCTATTGGGATGTGTACCCCGTTTAATTTTTTAAAAATTTTTTTAATATTAGATAAAGCAATTTTTTTAAAACATAAGGATTTTACTGGCAGATTTTACAGCAAGGGGGGAATTTAAGTACTATGTATGTTTAAATAGCATGCGATGGAAGGGTAACCACAGATAGGAAAAAAAGGACGCAGCAAGCTGTTGGGTATTCCAATCTATCCGAGATTCATATGAACAGAGAATACCAAAGAAATGCAAGGTTTCCATCTACCCGACCTACTTGTTCCAAACGAATATGCAGCAGAGACTTGGAATCTGACAAACAGTGGGTGGGGAGCCCTTTGAAGGCCCGTGGGTATGAGTTTTGAGAAAGATTTAGGTAAACAGAGGGGGCCCAAAGGAATGGGAATCCGAGAAAAAGTAGGAGAGGATTGAGGATTTATGAAACGAATTTGGGAGAGAAGATTAAAGTGGTTCGGACATACAAAAGGGTGAAAGGGGAGATACTGAGAAGGAGATGGGGAAATTTGGGAAAATTTCCAGGAAAGGGGGCCAAGGGGCAGACACACAATGGGAGAATAGAATAGTGTGAGAAAAAAGTGAAACAGCGAGGAGGAATGGGGTGTGGTGGGAAAAAGAGGAGATGCCCATCATCAATGCCGACCCCGCCGGTGGGACTAGGGGAACAGATAGAGTAATGATGAGATAAAGGGACAACTTCAAATCAACTCAAAATCGTAATGGGCCTCAAAGGCTTGAAAATGTAACATGACTGCTCAAATGTTTTAATTTTAAGAATGTAAAAAAATTAAATAAAAAAAAAATATCT
>JAMZAV010014925.1:0-12965 GCA_024449915.1 Sweltsa coloradensis | reverse complement strand
AGGATTTAAAAAAAACCTTTAAAAAGGGTTAAGGTAAATTTTTTTTGTTTTAGGCTTTTTTTCCCTGTGCGGAGAGGGTTCTTCAGCCATTCTTCGTTCTTGCTATCCAGTATAAAAGCTTATTTTCTGACCTACTCATATCATTCGGGAGGGAGTCAATATACCTCTGGTGTGCGACGCACCTGAAAAGGTGGATTCAAAATTACCCATCGGTACATAACGATGTTTAAAACTAGGTCGCTTCGCGAACACTTTTTAGTCGTGTAGATGGATGAGCGTTTTTTTTAGTTTTTAGTAGGGCTGGACAAACAAATCGATATTTCGATATGATATCGATATAAGTGGAAATATTTTCGATATCGATATTTGATTTGATATCAAAATTTACACACAAAAAAATGCTCAATTTCGTAATTTTGGTGGAGGTGCCGGGTAGGTAGTGTAAATTAAATTAACCTGGCTGGTGCATTTGGTGGAGGTGCCGGGTCATAAAACGTGATTCTGAGATCGTAAATATTGTTAAATAGGTTTATGGTGATACTACCTTATCAACCCTATTTGGCCACAAATTATGAAAAATAAGCACACTCTTTTAATAATTTTTTGATTTTTGAAAAAAAAAAACATTTCGATTTATCTATTTATTATTTATTAAGCACAACAAATAACAATACATAGTTACAAATTTTAACAGTTTTCACCGTGTAGTCCATTTTTGCTTTATAGGCCTACACTAATTCTTACATAGGCCTAATTATTTACCCTAATATATTTTACAAAGTACTTAGTATAATACCGTAGCCTCTAGTATGAAGGTGCCCGTTAGGGCGCCGCAGCCAAGCCCTGGCGCGCTACACACTCAAGCACCTTATACAGCAAGCAGAGTTGGGGTGATTTCGAGGTGTTACCCAGCCGTCATGTAACGTGATGTGGACTTGAAAACTATCAAAGTTGAGAGGATTTAGGTACCTGACTACACATGCCAAATTTTATTGGGGTACGACCATTCCTTCTTGGTGAAAAAATGGCTTGAAACATGCTCAAAATCACTTCAAGGATGTTAGCTACTACTGCTACTACTGCTACTATCTAATTCGTCAGTTTCAATCGGCCCGCGATTCTGACCAGACGGGTGGGGCTACAATGTTCATATTTTACATGGACATTAAGGTTAGGTATAGTAAATAGTAATATAGTCTCTTTTGAAAGAAAAAGTTGAAAAAGTTTGCTGGAAGGCTTCCCTAAAGGTTTTTAAATAAGCCTTATACACTAGGCATACAATCAACAAGTAACTATAGTTACTTGACACTTGTTGACGGTATAAGCAGAGTTAGGCGGGAAAGTGCGATACTTAAACAAATGGCGGATATTTTAAATTTTGCTTCTATGTGTGAAACGAGAAAAGTTGTCATTATACTCTCATAAAACAAATCAGAAACCGTCCCTGGCCTAGGTCCAGATGTAGAAAATTATTTATAATACAACAGTGTAGGTCTAAAGTTCCATTAGGCTAGGTTTTTTAATTTTTTTTAAGGGTCATTCCAAATCAAATCAACTGAAAAAAGTGCAAAATAATCTTGAGTCTCTTCAAATTGAATAAAATTTGGTACACACACTAAGAAATAAAAATAAATGTTTACGTGTTTTTTTTTTTGTTTTTTTTTACTTCCCGTTTTCGATTTACGGGACCTCGAAATATCGACTTTTTGACGTTTTGGCCAGCGCGCTACAGTGCTCAACAACACATAACTTTGGCCCTAATTGACCTAGAAGGCTAAAATTAATTTGGGTTTGTTTTAAAGCTGTGATCAAGGGCTTTCTATATATATATATATATATCACAACATGCATTTTCATGAAGGTGTAACTGAAAGCTCAACAATAATCTGGTTTGAGCTCACCCCCCGTCCAAAAGGATCTCTTTTTTTTCTTAATTTTTTTTTTGTGGAATTGTACACATGTTCTTGACAGACCCTGAAAATTTGAACATGGGCCGAGAGATAGTTCCAGAGATATGAATTAAAGTATAGTCAGAAGTGTTGTTGCATGCTGATTTCTTTTCGCTAACTTGCTTCCTTTCATAAAATAGAATTCAATAGTAGGCCTCCCTATATCATTATATTTTAATCATTATTTTGTATTTCAATAGGCCTACCTTATAATTACACTTACACAAAATGTACACAACAATGTGGTTGATTTTAGTAAAAAAGCCCCATAACCAACGCCAAGGTGTCAACCATATATGGGGGCTTTTATATTAACGTGGAAAGGCTAAACCACCAGATTGGAAATTAATACCGGTACATCAGATTAGAAAACCGACTAAATGTAAAACAGGTTACTATCTACATGGAACACAGTAGACATGTTATTGGTGCTGATTCTTCCACGATTCAAGTTTCTGTGTTGCATTTTCACTTTCATTATCAGTTAATACAGTAAGAACCCTCTTATCCGATCTCCTCTTATCCGATGTTCCGTGTTAACCCATCGGCGTTCTATTTAAAATCTCGCCGCCTGGCCCATGAATTCCATTTATTTTTTACGAAATGGGGTTGCGGAGCGCACCTCAGCAAAAAATTCACTGTTACAACAAAAATAACCCGATTTACTTGAAATAAAAACTAAAATGTAGCCTAAATAAATGTCTAGGGTGTATGATCTTTCCTTCGATTTTTCTTGGTGTCAAAATATCACACCCCTCATCTTCGTCATATCCTTCAAAATATTGCAAAAAGCTGTAGCCGCCATAGCGCGCGCGCCGCCATACCACCTACGAATGCAAACATAATCTTTCCTTCAAGCATAGACAGGCTAAAACTTGACCGAGTGACGAGCCAAACACATCGTTGGATGCAGCGAAGTGCGTAGAGTACATTGAGCGCGATCTCTTGGTGATTGGACGAACCATTCTCATACAACGACCGATAATGTAGCGCGCTGTTCCCTTGCTGTTCCAGCCCGTCGATCCGATGGCCAGGTATTTCGGCGTGCATTTGAAACAGCCCGTCGATTCGACCGGCGAAAACGCCGATGGGTTAACCGAGCCGCAAAAAAAAAAAAAATAAATAAATAAAAAAAAAAAAAATAAATAAAGTTTTAAATACGTAAATAAAACATAAAAATAATTACAGACGCCGCGCCGCACTTTTTTAAATGTACTCGCATACATTTGTAGGCATGCCTTACGAGTGAGTGCAAAGAAGATAGATCGGCGATATATCTCGACTTTCGAGCAGTGTGCATCAGTGTACTGAGCGTATAGAGTTCATAGGTCAGTGTGCGTCGGGCGCATCGCCGGTAAGCGTCAGTGCCACCCACTGAGCATATAGAGGTCAGTGTGCGTCGCGCGCCTGCGCGTGCGCATACGATCCAGCCATCTCACACACAGCTGTTCAAAGATGGTCGTTGTGGAACTAGATGCAATCATGTTTCAACCGATTCACGAAATTCGTAATCACGACGCATTGAATTGTTATTCCTGGGCTTATCTTATTTCTTTCCCAGACTTATCTTGCGTCGTGAGCTTCAGCGCGGGCATAGTAGTGAGAGGTTTTCCCACATGAGAAAGAGAGCTAGGCCTAGGCCTATGTTTGCATTGTAGGCCTAGGCCTACTGCGTCGAGTTTAGGCCTAGGCCTAGGCCTAGACATACGTTTTTATTACGACATGTAGGCCTAATTGTGTACGTGTGTTCGTGAGCTTGAATTACAAGCTATTAAATCATTTAGTATACCCTGTATGAAGTGTATCGTGTGTATTTTATGTTCCTTTATCCATTACATGTGTCATATATCATTTTACCACATCAGGCTATGCTACGAGAGCAAATAAACAATTGATCCGCGCCATCCGAGTTTTTCGCAAATCCGAGGTGCCCCCGGTCTCATCCAACTCGGATAAGAGAGATCTTACTGTACGTATTAATACGTAATGTGAGGGGGCAGGGTATAATTATTATACTACCACATTTGTTTTGCCGTTTACCACTCACGTGTAGCTTTATATGTTAATCCTGTCAAATAAGATCGTATATTGACGCTTGGAGGAAAAAATTGCGATGTCGCTGAATTTTTGCAGAGATCTTCCTTATATAATACTAATCAACATACTAAAACTCCCCTACAATCGGACTGGAGCTTCAGTCGCTATATTGGAAAATGGCGGCCAAAAGGTGTTTGTTATCGAATATCTCCAAATTGGTTTGAGATAGACAAAATATCTCAATAGCAAAAATATTCCCCATTAAATTCCCTACAAAACAGGTGTCTTCTATAGTTTTGGTAGGGGCAACGGTTACGTCACAAAATCGTGGTTTATATGTTGCTTATTGGAGTACCAGCTTATTTCCAAATTTTCACGCCCAGGATCAAACAATGCCCGGTAAATCCGTAAGAAATCGATTTATATACAAAAGGACTTTTGTACGGGGTTCATGAAAGCTTCCATTAGTATTTTAAAAAATCAGGTCTGCGAAATCGAATTTTGCATTTACCCGGATTTTGGGTTTTTCCATTGTTGGCATTTCCTCAAAAATGCCCTTTTTGACTGTCCATTATTAAGCACTTCATAGCATTGGAGGAAAAATTCTTTCTACGCACATTGAAATGACTCAAATAATGATCCGATTACAATCAAAGTTTAAATCCAATATGGCTGCTAATTCCTAATATCCACAACATCAAAGTGAATTATGTAACAAAAAGAGTGTAAAAACAGCACGAAAACAGTATTCATATTGTGAATATTAGGAATTAGCAGCCATATTGGATTTAAACTTTGGTTGTAATCGGATCATTATTCAAGTCATTTCAATGTGCATAGAAAGAATTTTCCTCCAATGCTATTTAGTGCTTAATAAGGGACAGTAAAATATGGCATTTTTTAGGAAATGCCAACAATGGGAAAACCCGAATTCCGGGTAAATGCAAAATCCGATTTCGCAGAACTGATTTTTTAAAATACCCTAATGGAAGCTTTCATGAACCCCGTACAAAAGTCCTTTTGTATATAAATCGATTTCTTACGGATTTACCGGGCATTGTTTGATCCTGGGCGTGAAAATTTGGAAATGAGCTGGTACTCCAATAAGCAACATATAAACCACGATTTTGTGACGTAACCGTTGCCCCTACCAAAACTATAAAAGACACGTATGTTTTGTAAAGAATTAAATGGGGAATATTTCTGCCATTGAGATATTTTGTCTATCTCAAACGAATTTGGAGATATTCGATAACAAACACTTTTTGGCCGCCATTTTCAAATATGGCGGCCGAAGCTCCAGTCCGATTGTAGGGGAGTTTTAGTATGTTGATAAGTATCATTTAAGGAAGGTCTCTGCAAAAATTCAGCGACATCGCAATTTTTTCTTCCAAAAATTCTTATTTGACAGGATTATGTTGTCAGTTGGAAAAACATAGAATGCTATGTTACGAGTGCAAAATGCAGGCACAAAAATCAACGAAAAACTATATCATCTGCATGACACACCAAACCCATTATATAACGAGAATCGCCAATTTAACCATTTCTTCTTAAGCTTAATATCAGTAGCATATATTATTATTATAATTGTTGTCAGAGTCAGACATAAACATGTGTCGTTGTCGCTTTAAAAGACTGTTGATTTCCATACGCCAGCGTGTAGTAAACAGAGGCGAACCCCCATACCTTCAGCCATATTGCAAGAATCCGCGCGGCGGTGGCGCGATCTCTTATTACTTTTAGAGGCGAATATCATAGTCTGTGTATTAACTATTAAACCTGTCACCACACTCTAATTTGACTTATATTAATACATCAATAGTAGGCATTATGTAATAATAACTTTAATAATTATAGTAGGCCTACTTATAAATTGAATGATTAGGTAATTCAAATACCTAAAAGACACCATATTTGGTTGACACCTTGGTGTTGGCTATGGGCCCTTTTCACTAAAATTAACCACATTGTTGTGTACATTTTGTATTGTGTAATTATAAGGTAGGCCTACTGAAATACTTAAAATATAATGATAGGTATAGGCCTACCTATTGAATTCTATTTTGTGAAGGGAAGAAATTTAGCAAAACCAAATCAGCATACATCAACACTTCTGACTATACTTTAATTCATATCTCTGGAACTATCTCTCGGCCCATGTTCAAATTTTCAGGGTCTGTCAAGAACATGTGTCCAATTCCATAAAAAAAAAATTAAGAAAAAAAAGAGATCCTTTTGGACGGGGGGTGAGCTCAAACCAGATTATTGTTGAGCTTTCAGTTACACCTTCATGAAAATGCATGTTGTGATATATATTTAGAAAGCCCTTGATCACAGCTTTAAAACAAACCCAAATTTAGCCTTCTAGGTCAATTAGGGCCAAAGTTATGTATTGTTGAGCACTGTAGCGCGCTGGCCAAAACGTCAAAAAGTCGATATTTCGAGGTCCCGTAAATCAAAAACGTTAAGTCAAAAAAAAAAAAAAAACACATCAACTTTTTTTTTATTTTTTATTGTGTGTGCTAAATTTTAGGCAAATCGGAAATAGTGAAGAAAATAGTTCAGTTGATTTGATATGGAATGACCATAGGACTGGATAAAATTAATACGTACTTACATTACATGTTTGACAAGCCTAGCCAACCCTAGGCCAGCACAACCTTGTTCTGACACACTTCCCACACAAATAACTAGTTTTGATTACTAAAAGCCTAATGCAGATAAACAATAGTATGATTGTCCACCTAGGCTATACAAAAATGTACGGAAATAATACACCTATTCTTTTCTTTCAATGACCTCACACAAAACTCCTGTCACTATATAAAAACAAAAACAAAAACTGTGCAAATTTTCAATGTTCTTTTGATAATCTGTTGATTTACATGGCTGTGGATGCAGTGAAAGGTGTATAAAAGATGATTATTTGTTAGTTTAGTGTAGTGTATTTTATTATTAGTAGATGTACTGTATGTATAGTATTTATACATATACTATTTTGTAAACTTCATTAAGTTTAATACTTGTGTAAAACTAAAATGGACTACACGGTGAAAACTGTTGAAAACTGTAACTATTGTTATTTGTTGTTGTCCAAAATAAATTGAAAATAAATTGAAATTGAAAATTGAAAATAACATTAGTTGTGCGCTTGTTGTAGCATGGGAAAGTTTTAATTGGATGTGAGTTGCCTAGACTTAACCAGTTCTTATACCGCCGTTATACCACCCTATACCCAGGATGTACATGAATCCGGGTCTAGATATCTTACATCCTATTGTTATTGCTAATACCATAGAAATTAAATCAACTTTGATAAAATTATTATATTTTAACGAATAATTTTGCAATGGAACTTGAAAAAGTAATGAGATCACACACATAACAAAAACTTTTAGAAATACAGCCAAACCTTACACACTCAAAAGAAATGAGATCTAAAAAAAGGGCCAAGCTCATCTACCCTTCCACATTTGCGCATTCTCAATTCATAAACGTACAGTGTCCCATAACAGCATCCTCGAAAAGCTTGGCAAAATAAAATTTGCATGTTATTACGTTTAAATTAATTAGAAAAAAGAACTTGGATGAACTACACCCTATTACGTTTAAATTAATAATCGCAAATTCTATTTTGCCCAGCTTTTCGAGGATGCTGTTATGGGACACTGTACGTTTATGAATTAAGAATGCGCAAATGTGGAAGGGTAGATGAGCTTGGCCCTTTTTTTAGATCTCATTTCTTTTGAGTGTGTAAGGTTTGGCTGTATTTCTACAAGTTTTTGTTATGTGTGTGATAAAATACCTACTAATAATAAAATGCCATCCATCATGGCCATGCCAGTAATCTTTCATCACATTGTCTCTTATATTTGGATGAGCAAAGCAAAGACTTCAATTTCACTGACCCCCAAAAAATTTAGCTCGGGTGTTTTTTATCCGATCTTGATGAAAATTGGAGGGAACCTTCGAAATCTCTGAACCTAGAGGTGTATTGTTTTTGGGTACAATCAAAGAAATATTTCTTATGAATATCGTACTTTTACAATTTTTTGTGCGATATTTTCGTGCCATTTGGGCCAATTCTGACCAAACGGGTGGGGCTACAACGTTCATATTATACATGGACATTAAGGTGGTGGTGATGCAGTACCTTTTGAAAGAAAAAGTTGAAAAAGTTAGCCATAATCCATAGAAATAAAGCTTTTAATATAAGTTTTTTGATTTTTTGTGCGACATTTTCGTGCCATTTGGGCCAATTCTGACCAAACGGGTGGGGCTACAACGTTCATAATATACATGGACATTAAGGTTATGGTGATGTAGTACCTTTTGAAAGAAAAAGTTGAAAAAGTTAGCCAGAATTCATAGAAATAAAGCTTTTAATATATAAGTGTTTTACGGTACGGTAAATAATAACAATTGACAAGTACCGTAACAATAGAAACTTGACAACAATCAACAATCAATCAACAATGCGTAGGCAGCAAAACAAAGCACTTGCAAAAGTAAAGATATCCCACGCAAACTAAAACTTAAAAAAGCTCATCCATCAACGCGACTAAAAAAAGCGTTTGCGAAGCTTCCTAGTAATACGTACATAGGCCCACTGCCAGAATCCAATGATACGGTACTTAAAATTATTACATTATTAGGTACAGTAACTTGGATAAAAATGAATTAATAAGAAGAACATAAATTTACAAATTTCAAATATTGTACCATTAACAATAAACTGATCTTTATCATTATGGTAGGTCAGTTTCTGTAATAAAGTCATTTACACTGTAGTAAGCTTTTTGTAGTAACAATTTTGTCAGCTCAGATTTGAATTTAATATAGCTATATTTGATTTCTTTTTTGAACAAGGTTGTAGAGAATTTTATTTATATTAACAGAGTTTTTTTGGTGATCAATGTAAGTAAACATTCCCCAAAATTCTGTTCCATATCTCAGATGTGATTCAAATAGAGAAAAGTAGCATAATTTATTTAGCAGTTAATACATTGCTTTGGCCTATGTGTTTGATGCTTTTAATTGCAAAACAAGCAGAGCTGAGTTTTTTAATTAGTAATATCAGTTATTAGGTAGTTTTGTCCGTCATAAAGTCTTTTATACTGTAGTATGTCTTTTGTGTTAAAAAATTTGGTTAGTTCATTTTGGAATTTGATGTGCTCCGTTATGTTTTTTATTGATTTGGGTGTTTATGAAATAATCCTAGAGTTTTATTAGAGTTTTTTTTTACCTAGGTTTGTACAATATTGGTTAAGATAGAGGTCATTTTTGTGCCTTGTGTTGTGGGTGTGTATGCCACTGTTGACTGTGAGAGTGTGGATGTTTTTTTTTTATTAATAAAATGGACTTGAGAATGTAAAGGCATGTAACTGTAAGAATGTTTAGTGTAATAAAGTAGGGTTTGCAATGCTCTGTTGGCTTAAGGGTAGGGCCTACATAATGCTCTGATTGCTCGTTTATTAGTGAGATGAATACCTTGTCGATATGAGTCGATATTATTTTGACACCTCGAAAAACTCATTTACCAAATATTTCTATGGATTCTGGCTAACTTTTTCATCTTTTTCTTTATTATTTTATTTTATCCTTTTATCATATTGAAAATTTTCGTGTGATATGTTATAGCCCAGCCCTAGTTTTTAGTATGCGTGGGAACTTTTTACTTCTTCAAGTTTCATTGCAAAATCATTTTTGTTAAATTAGGCTAATTTTTATAAAGTAGTACTACTAATTTGCTATGTTAATTAGAATGGAAAATATCTGAAGGCCCGAAGATTTGCTTTTTGAACGCATTGTAGTTGATTGTTGTCAAGTTTCTATTGTTACTTGTTAATTTTTATTATACACCTCGAATAACTCATTAAAACCTTTATTTCTATGGATTCTGGCTAACTTTTTCATCTTTTTCTTTCAAAAGGCAATACATCACCATTATCTATCTTAATGTCCATGTGTGTCCATGTGAAATATGAACGTTGTAACCCCACCCGTTTGATCAGAATCGGCCCAAATATCACGAAAATATCGCATTAAAAATTGAAAAAAATTCTAAAAGTATGATAATACATGAGAAATATTTTTTCGATTGTACCCCAAAAACGTGGCAGGTCCTAAGTCAGAGATTTCGAAGGTTCCCTCCAATTTTCATCAAAATCGCATATGCCGTTTGCCCGGTAGAGAGCGAACAAACAGACAGGAAAAAAAACATTGGAGCTAAATTTTTTGAGGGGTCAGTGAAATAGAAGTCTTTGCTTCGCTCATCCAATAAAAAAATTATAAGTAAATTATCGCAACCTTAGAGTCAGACCAACCAACCGGCTTTTGTATGTTGTACTCGGTTCTTGAGATACCTAACGGTACCATTATTCCTTTTTCTTGTTCTATGTTTTTTTTTTTTGTGTTCTTGTTCTGTGTGGCTCGTTGGTCTTGTGGTTAGCCTACCGGCTCTCAATGCAGAAGGCCCAGGGTTCGATTCCCGCTAAATCAGTTCTTGTCTTAGGAAATTGTAAACGGTGATTTTGGAGCCGTCCTAGCAACGAGGAACATAATACAGTAAGATCTCTCTTATCCGATCTCCTCTTATCCGATGTTCTGTGTTAACCGAGCCGCCAAAAAAAAAAAAATAATAAAAAAAAAAAAAAAAATTAAAGTTTTAAATACGTAAATAAAACATAAAAATAATTACAGACGCCGCGCCGCACTTTTTTAAATGTACTCGCATACATTTGTAGGCATGCCTTACGAGTGAGTGCAAAGAAGATAGATCGGCGATATATCTCGACTTTCGAGCAGTGTGCATCAGTGTACTGAGCGTATAGAGTTCAGTGGTCAGTGTGCGGGCGCATCGCCGGTAAGCGTCAGTGCCACCCACTGAGCATATAGAGGTCAGTGTGCGTCGCGCGCCTGCGCGTGCGTATACGATCCAGCCATCTCACACACAGCTGTTCAAAGATGGTCGTTGTGGAACTAGATGCAATCATGTTTCAACCGATTCACGAAATTCGTAATCACGACGCATTGAATTGTTATTCCTGGGCTTATCTTATTTCTTTCCCAGACTTATCTTGCGTCGTGAGCTTCAGCGCGGGCATAGTAGTGAGAGGTTTTCCCACATGAGAAAGAGAGCTAGGCCTAGGCCTATGTTTGCATTGTAGGCCTAGGCCTACTGCGTCGAGTTTAGGCCTAGGCCTAGGCCTAGACATATGTTTTTATTACGACATGTAGGCCTAATTGTGTACGTGTGTTCGTGAGCTTGAATTACAAGCTATTAAATCATTTAGTATACCCTGTATGAAGTGTATCGTGTGTATTTTATGTTCCTTTATCCATTACATGTGTCATATATCATTTTACCACATCAGGCTATGCTACGAGAGCAAATAAACAATTGATCCGCGCCATCCGAGTTTTTCGCAAATCCGAGGTGCCCCCGGTCTCATCCAACTCGGATAAGAGAGATCTTACTGTAAATTTAAAGTTGTTCTGAATCGGCCTTGTTGATTCTGGCGTCGATCCGCGGGTGCTCGCACTGTCCATACCACTGATTGCTATTTCTCGATTTGGTTAGTCGGGAAACACTCCCGTAGGTGTAATTGTTATTATTTACTTCAATTCAGATATTAAAACAAAAAACAAAAAAAAACATCCATTCAGATGTATAAATGGAACTACAATTCAGAGTTTAAAATGTAACCGTCCTGATAGTCTAGTGGTTAAGACGCCTGTCTGGAATGCGGGAGATCCGTGGTTCGATTCCCGGTTGGGGCGGACTTTTTTAATTTCTAGATTGTAGTAAATAATAACTGATTGCTATATTTTCTATTAAAAATATCGATCTTTGGTTGGTTATCGTTCACTCGTCGATTGCGTCGGGGCCTGCAGGGTTGGCTTGGTCACTTTGGTTTACTGTCCCCCACTGAAAATCAGTTGTGTGACTGAGTGGGTAGACTCTAAATACGGATTTAATTTATTTATTTATTTATTTATTTATTCTTTCAGGTGACAACGATGGACGCACAGAATCTCTCCCGCCAGTTAAAAGTACCTTACATCGAATGCAGCGCCAAGTTGCGAATGAATGTGGACCAAGCATTTCACGAGCTCGTCCGCATCGTACGCAAATTCCAGCTGTCTGAACGTCCACCTTTAAAATCCGGGTACAATAAGTCTAAGAAAAAGTGTTGTCTACTCTAGAATTTATCTAAATCGTTTCATCAATATTTTCTCAAACATCACATCACATGCGTTTAGCTCGGAAGAAGGTGCAATGCTGATTCGGGGCTAAATTGTCTGAAAACTGCTACCGGTACTTGCGGTGCCCACATACGACCTGCATAGTTTTACAAATGTGAGTATGTCTGTCTACGTATGCAGACATATTACGATGGTACAGAATACGTTAGGTACCCTTTACCCAATACTATATCCATCATCTTGGTACTACTATAATGTATTTGCCGGTGCCAACCTACATGCACACAAACCATGATTATAAACAATGGCATATATTTCTTAATGTTGATTCATATACAAAATATCACCAGTCACCAAAGTGGAACACATTTTTTAGTAAGGTTTACAAACAGATTTTCCCTTCTATTTAATTGGCTAATAAATTTGCAATGGGAATGAGTAGGTTAAAATCAACACACAAGTCCTGTGGTTTTGATTTTAAACCATTTGCCCTACATTATTTATTATTAATGCTGTTCTGCCTCCGTACCGCAATTTGCGGTACGGTTATTCTTTCAAACAATACTCGTTAAAGTCTTGGTATATAAGTTCATTTACAACATTTCATTCTCTCTTAAGGTTATAACAGGTATGGCATGTTTTACTAGAGAGTAGGCCTAGCCAAGATATAGTTAACGTTCTTGATTTTAATATTTTGGTGAGATTGGAAAGGGATAATAATAATCAAAACCCGTTCCAACATAAGTCAGGTCGGGGGTGACGATCACC
>JAMZAV010014924.1:0-12998 GCA_024449915.1 Sweltsa coloradensis | reverse complement strand
GTTCGACTCGTTGACGTATCCGATCATTACGCCACAAGTGGATAGTGTATAAACAAATTATACGTTTCATTCTTGACGTATCGATCATACGCCAAGTGGAATAGTGTATACCATATACGTTTCATTCGTTGACGTATTCCGATCATTACGCCACAAGTTGGAATAGTGTATAACACAAATTATACGTTGTTCCACACTTTGCCATGGAGGCAGTAATGCTGTCAAACTATGGATCAACGTATAATTCCATTATATGTTATTCCACATATTGTCATTTCCCTCCTATCCCGCCAAGCAATGGAATAACATATAATGGAATAATGTATAAAGGATGTGTCTGGAAGACGAGTATACATTGTTCCACTTATTGACAGATTTTTAACTAAGTCGCAGAAATGGAATAACATATATTATATTTTGTTCCATTATATGTTATTCCCATCTTGGTCAATTTCTTGAAAAATGGCAACAACTGGAATAAGGTATAATCATATTTTATATGACTTCTCAATTGCGATGTATAAAATTATATTTGCAGTTTTTATTCAATCGTTATACGGTATTCCAATAGTGGACATCCAGCCTGGATTTGGATTTAATTGGAACAATGTATAACTAACATACTTAAGGTTAATGTTTTCTGAAATACATATAGGTGTTGAGGGGTACGTTTTTGGAACGGCATTTATGCCGTTTTTCTCGTCAAAAACGAGATTATACCTTATTCCATTATACGGTATTCCACTCCCCCCGGAATTTGGGGGTACCTTGACGTGCAATATTTGATAGACCTTGCATGGGCATGGCATTTCACGGCCAGGCGAATAACAAACAAAAAATATATTTTCAAAAACTAAACCATTGTCGTTAAAATAATTTCTAAACATTGGAAGCCTATTTTTCAATTTATTATTTCTTGTAGGTTTAAATCGCAATGGATCTAGCTGATTTTGTTAGCAGTTCTCAGTAAACTCGTACCGGATGTCTGTTTAAAATTTCAGCGCAATCTGTTCAGCGATTCGGCTGATTTTCAACGTACACACACATACACACGCAGACTAACAGAATAAGCGCCGTTTGAGTTGAATGGAGATCACTACGTTCGCTGCGCTCACTCGTTTAATTATTAATACTAGGCCGCTTCGCGAACGCTTTTTTTAGTCGCGTTGATGGATGAGCTTTTTTTTAAGTTTTTAGTATGCGTGGGTGGGATCTCTTTACTTTTTCAAGTTCCATTGCAAAATCATTTTTGTTAAATTAGGATAATTTTTAGAAAAGTAGTACTAATTGCTATGGTAATACCAATTGATAGAATGTAAAATATCTGGAGGCCCAAGATTTGCTTTTTGAACGCATTGTATTTGTAGGTGATCGTTGTCAAGTTTCTATAGTTACTTGTTAATTATTATACACCTCAAAAAACTCATATTGAAACATTTATTTCTATGAATTCTGGCTAACTTTTTCAACTTTTCTTTCAAAAGGTACTACATCACCATTACCTTAATGTCCATGTAAAATATGAACGTTGTAGCCCCACCCGTTTGGTCAGAATCGGCCCAAATATCACAAAAATATCACATTGAAAATCGGAAAAAATCTTAAAAGTACTATAATTATGAGAAATATATCTTCGATTGTACCCAAAAAATGTGGCAGGTCTAAGTTCAGAGATTTCGAACGTCCCCTCCAATTTTCATCAAGATAGCATAATATGCCGGTTGCCCGATAGAGAGCGAACAAACAGAAAAAACAAACAAAAAAACACCTGAGCAAATTTTTTTGGGGGGTCAGTGAAATTGAAATCTTCGCTTCGCTCATCCAATTATTATTACTAGGCCGCTTCGCGAATGCTTTTTCCAGTCGCGTTGATGGATGAGCGATTTTAATATTTCTGTCCAATGATTACGTTTTTGCAAGTGGGATCTCATTACTTTTTCTATAGTTACTTGTTAATTATACACCTGTGAAAAGCTTATATTATACCTTTATTTCTATGAATTTTGAACAACTTTTTCAATTTTTTCTTTCAAAAGGCACTACATCACCATAATCTTTATGTCAATGTAAAATATGAACGTTGTAGCCCAACCCGTTTGGTCAGTATCGGCCCAAATATCACGAAAATATCGTATTTAAAACTGCAAAAAAAAAATAAAAAAAGTACGATTTCTAAATATTTCTTCAGATGTCGCGCGCTGCGATTGTTCATCGTAACTCAGCCACGAAAAGTCTCGCATCCAGTTCACTTTAAATGCTCGTTGTACTTGAACTCTTTTGTTGACAGTGGCAGCAGCTGGCATTGTATTAGTTTCAAGGTTGTCACAAAGTATAGTATCACTAGATTTGCTGTCACATATTATATTATCACGAGTTTCATTGTCACATATTATATTATTAGTTTATTACTATCACGAGTTTCATTGTCACATATTATGTTATCACGACTTACTTTTTTGACACACGTAGTTCCACTATTACCGCCCGTCACTGAAACGGCGCCGTGTTTCAATGTAACTTTACTTGCAGTTGCAGGTTCAACATTCACGCTATGAACACAATTGTCGGCACTTAATTTTTTCGGTAATTTATCGCGACCTTTAGAACAGAAGAAAGAAGTCAATGATGATTGATGACTGCTTCATCGCGGATTGGATCGGAAGCTAAAATACGTCTTACCATTACCGAACCAATGCTACAACTGAGTCTTCAGTTGACACAAGGCCTCTGGTGGTGGTGGACACAGGAAGCATATATCATGAAAGTCAGGTTTTAAGGGTGTGGAAAACAGTCCCAAGGAAAATCTAATTTGAAACTAAAGATACTAGACATTTCCGGCCCACTTACGTCGCCCTCGCCGCTCCAGGCATTCTCAGGCCGCCGCGACCCCCCCCCCACCCTCCAGCGCCAGCATCTCGTCAAAATCTATTGCCGACAAAGGTGCCAGATGGTTTCTAGTTACAAACATAAACAAGAACAGGACGATTTTTGTCGGAAGATTTTAAAGTGTCATGAATTGATGTTTGAAGTTTGGAAAGTGAGGTTTCATCACCATCATTGTAGTTATTGCTGCAAGTAAAACATGTAAGTTTGCAATTTTTTCTGTACTCGCCAATGGCGAGCTGGCGAGTGGAATTTTTTAGGGTTGAACAATGTAGGCGATTATTGTCAAGTAACTATAGTTACTTGTTGATTGTATGCCTGTATAAGGCTTATATTAAAACCTTTATTTGGAAGCCTTCCAGCAAACTTTTTCAACTTTTTCTTTCAAAAGGAACTACATCACTATATTACCTTAATGTCCATGTAAAATATGAAAGTTGTAGCCCCACCCATTTGGTCAGAATCGCTGGACAATTGAAAGTGACGAATTAGATAGTAGTAGTAGTAGTAGTAGTAGTAGTAGTAGTAGTAGTAGTAGTAGTAGTAGTAGTAGTAGTAATATTAGTAGTAGTAGTAGCCAGTAGTAACTAACATCCTTAAAGTGATTTTGAGCATGTTTCAAGTCATTTTTCACCAAGAAGGAATGCTCGTACTCCAACCAAATTTAACATGTGTTGTCGGATACCTAAATCCCCTCGATTTTGATAGTTTTCAAGTTCACATGACGTTTCATAACGGCTGGGTAACACCTCAAAATCACCCCAACTTTGCTTGCTTTATAAGGTGCCAGAGTGTGTAGCGCACCGCGGCTTGGCTGCGGCGCCCTAACGGGCACCTAGATATCAATAATATAAAACGACAAGTGCGTATAGGTATTATATTTTCATGCCAGTCAATGATGATCTCCGATTGCTCCGTGAGCATTTTCCTCCAAAGTCATCTCTCGCGGTGGCAAAGGCGAACATACTGCTGTAGGCCTACTACCTCCCAGCCTCGGCGCTACGTCACAGTGTGTGACGTTACGCAGCGTTGCCAAGTCTTTCAGGAGCTTCGACTTCTTTTAAAGTATGCAGTAACTTTGATCTACAATATCGCGAGAATTAATTCGGGAAGGTGATTGTTTCAAAAACTTGTTGTTAAGAGGATGGAATAATGAAAATTTTAAGCCATTTTTTAATAATGTCTTGTATATTTTGGATGTTCTACGACACATTTAGTGAACGAAAGTGTGGTTTTTTGCTCACCTACCATGTTAGAAGATAGGAAATTACATCTCATTAAAATGATGATTCGGGCCTCCTCAAAATTTAATTCGGGAACATACTTTCTTCTTTGGCAATCATTAAATAGCACACTTTCAGGAATAACATGTGAATTGTGAGCAGATCTGAAATAAGGTCAGTTATGATGGAGCCACTTTAAATAATAAATTAATTAATTAGTTAAACCATAATTAAATACTAAAATTTAATTCTTCTTTGCTCTTTTTGATTCATTATCAATTGCTTCAATTTTACATTTAAATTGCAATTGCACGATTTATTCAATATCATATGAAATTGAATTCCACAAAGATACGCCTCTATACAAAAATGACTTTCTAAACTAGGAAAACGCCAAAGTCGTTGTTAGACGAGTGAGCAAATCATGTGTTTAGTACCCGGGAACATTTGCATTTAAGTTTGATAATTGTATTGGTAAACATAAAAGGGTTTTTAAGTTTAGTTGGTATAAGGGCGCGTCAACTGTAAGGCCATAATGCGCCACTCTAGCCTATGATAGGCTAGCTAGAGAGGCCTTAGGTAGGGTGAAGAAAGGGAATGTTACCGGGTAATCAACACATGGCTCACTTTCTCTTCTAACAACGACTTTGGCGTTTTCTTAGTTATTATCAAACTTAAATGCGAATGTTCCCAGGTACTCAACACGTTTTGGTCGGGTACCCGAAATTATGAAAATTTAAGATTTTTTTACGATTACAAAAAATAAGGTTAAATTGTGAAGTTAGTCAATTATTTATTTTACATTGACAGGTCGTCACTTTTAACACACACGTTCTCATGAATATGAACATGTCGACGGTCTCGGGCGCCAGAGATGCTCGTTTCTTATGTCCAACTGTTCAAAACGCACTTTTAGGAGGAACTGATATTGCCAGAATGCATTTATAAATATCTACGCCAGTCACTTATCGGCCGATTGCCTTGAATAGAGGTGCGCATGCAGCGTGTTGCAATAGATTCTTGGGTCACAATGATCGATTCTAACTTTTTGGAATCGATGTCATCCCTTACTTAAGGGGTTATATTTTTTGTATTTATTTTTAATTTGTAGTAAATATTTTGCCCAATTTTTTTGAAATCGCGAAAAACGCGAAACTTGTTTTTTTTTAAACAAAATTTGTTTTTTATCACCATTTCTCAACACCTCTAGGTAGGTATAACCGTATAATATGTAGGCCTAGCCTACCAGGTCTAGGATACCTAAAAATGTATTTTATACTTTTTATTTATACACATTTATATAGGCCTAGATAGTACAGTCAAACTTCGTTAGGACGCTTTTGAAGGGACAAAGAAAAGTGGACGTCGTAAACGTGAAAACCCGGAAACGAAATTCCATTCAAAAAAATTAGAAATTAGCATTCTTTAATATCTTGTAATGTATAGTTATAGTGAGACAATCAAATCCACTCAAATAGTATGGTTATTAATAGTTTAAATGTGTGTAATTAAATGCATAACAGGTAAGTATGCAAGCACAAATCACGCGCTGCAAATACTTAACAGTGCGCGTTGCAGCATTGACATCAAATCAAACACTTGTCCGCTCCTTCCCATTCCACTGCTGCACAGCTAAAACTGTCACTCGATTCCCCGCCGTGAGTTGCCTAGTCTCGTCTCTCTCGCACTCGCTAATGCTATCTTACTTCCCTCCCGTGCTGCTGTAAACGAGGTCGGCTCGCTTCGCTGAAACTTGAGCGGAACCCGAACAAACAACAAGCAGATTACGAGAGTCGTGTGTTTTCACTAGCGCGTGCGAGATAAAATTAGGACGAGAAGATTACATTTCACTACAGATCACACGTGTTGTCGACAAAGTCGAAAATTAAAAAAAAATTCTAGTATATAATTGTATCAATCTTACGTACACATTTGCGAGCAAGAGTCAAAAAAACTTATTTTAACGGTAGTAATTAATTAAATAAGTCTTGTTCAGCGTGTGAAACGTCCGCGGAAGTGAAGATGACCACCCACCGCCTGTAGAATTCTCCGTGTCGCGGCAATGATAGCCTCGTCAGCCGGTCACGCATCCACCCGACGCCCGGCGCAAGGTCGCAGTTTCCTGATGGATGATCGTAGGCTATCCAAGCTGGTTTCAGGCGCGCTTTTCTTTTTTTAATTGGACCGAAATGTTATGTTCTTTACATCTGAATGTCATGCTACAATGACGTAAGAATTACACAGCGTGGTCGTCTTTGTGAGTGCTCGCCGCCGCCGCGACCTTGCTCGAAGACGGCGGACGAGAGAGAGATTAAATATGGCCTTGAAGTGTTGAAGACGACATGATCGAGGCCGGCTATGATTATGAAGAAATGTACATTGCATGGCCATTGGGTGACAATGACGGTGACTATGAAAATGCAATCCAATAGCCAACACGGAAGCATTTCTGAATGTGTTACGTCGGCTACCACGCTGTGATGCACTCGATGACAAAGAAGTGGATGAATGGGCGAATGGAACTTGCAATGCGACATTAGTCAAGAGCCGACAGACGCGGAGATAACCGTCCCCCCCCCCAAGCCACTAAATACGTATTGCCTAGCTCACTGTCTATTGACTTCGGGCCAAGCCTCTCGCTGTGTTGTTTTGTTTACGTTATGAATGAGATAAGACAAACTAGACCAGACCAGATACTCGTTCTGTTTTATTCACACTTCACTCCAAGCAATGCCAGCTGTGTTAGTGTTGACGTGAGCTGTGCGACCTTGCACATGGAAAGTCAATACTCTACAATAACATTGCTTTAAAATAAAATGGTTTATTTATTTACATGCTTGTTTGGGATACATGTTCATTGCCTGTTTTTTTGCGATGAGTTGTTTCATTCCTGAAGGATTTTTGTAGCACACTTGTAAGAATGTGTGGGTGGCCCAGCGTCTACGCTACCGCTGATGGAGGGCTAGGAGGGAGGGGGTCTGATTTCGAGCTCGCAGACTTTGTACTGTCGGCGCCTCAAAAACGTGGTAAACAAACACACAGGTGGCACAGGACCATGAATTGTATGCGTCGTAAGCGTGAAATCAGTAAGCGTCGTAACGAATTAGAAATTACATTGTTAGTATGGAACTTGAGTGGGGCCACTCAAATTTCGGCGGGTAAACCATGAAAATGTCGTAATGAAGAGCGTCGTAAGGAAGTTTGACTGTATTATACACTTTTTGGAAAATATTTTAACTTTTTTGACATCCATTGTGAAAATGAAAATTTAAATTCCAATTTTTTGCAGAATTTCCACTTTTGGAACATACACTGAACTGTTGTCTTTTTGCCCCGAAGGCGTTTAATAAATCAATTGAGATCTACGATAATTAGGGATGCACATCGATATTTTTTTCATTATCGATTATCAAAATGAAAATGGTAATGTCATCGAATCGATATCACCAACAAAGCTGTTCCTGTGCATATACGTGAAACCTCAAGTGTGGCAAATGTAAGTTATGAAACAATACAACCGCGTTTCGTTTGCTGCCTTGCTGTCTTCGATGTCATCTATTTGCCAATTTGGCTTCCGTTATCGACTGATAGCTCATTTCTAAACATAAATCTCGAGTGTGACACAATCAGTGGATTAGCCCAGCCAGTGCACGGCACAAGCACAACGTGAGATAATCTCCGCCTTTAGAGTTTTGGTTCGTGCCACTGTTGAGCAATAATTTGATATTTTGATTATCAAAATTATATCAATTACCTATTGATTATCGATTGATAGGGCCTACTATCGATTATTGTGTGCATACCTAACGATAATGCCTGCCAAGAACATTAGCTAGCAAAATAAACAGAAATTACGAGAAGGCACTCGATGAACTGATCCAAAACTTTCCCCGCACTGAGCTACTGAACAACACAATGAAGTTTGCCGTATAGGAATTAAGTTTCTCCAAAAGCGTTTAAAAGACCGATGAACTAATGCAGAGTGGGTGACGATAGAATTTATAATCTTGATCAGTTGTCATCACTTTTTTAAGTCATCATATTAGATTTTGACACCATTCCTATAATAAACTAAATTGTTTTACCATGTGACTTCTTGGCCATGGCACGTGCCATAGGTTGCCGACCTCTGGTCTAGAGGTTTACTTTGTACTTAACCTTACAGTGTTTTCATGGGGGCCTGGATTAAGTTCAACTCCTCCGATAAGCAGCAGTGCTGCCACCACTGGATGCGGTAATGGCGGAGAATTACTCGTTGCCTCTTGAGCATCTCTGGATAGCTGAGAAACATCATTGTGGAAGTAACCTAAAAGCACAAAGACAAACATGAAATTAGATTAGCCTAGAACCATCTATAGCATTGGCATTTGATTTGTTATTTCTTTTCTTTCTTTCTTTAATGTCTACCGTATTCAGTAAAAAAAAAATGATTCATAATTACAAAGGAGGACATCTAAATAAATCTAATTACATAAATGCTAGTTCAGTAAAGTTTGAAATAGTAGGCCTAGGTAATATTATAACAATGCATAAAAATTGAAAACACAATAATTTTGGTAGCAAATTAAAATTGGATAATAAATGAATTTAGTTAAAAAAAACAAATATGAAAATGGGGTAAAGAAAAGAAAATAACTAGGAAAACACTCAGTTGGACGCGTTGTTGAGCGAGCACCGGTACGTGCAACACGACCCGAGTACGACATTCCCATAATGTTACATACCAATAAGTCTTTTAGGTCTTGACCGATTTAGCTGAAAATTTGTAAAATAGGAGAGAATGGATAAAATCCACCACCATCTAGAGGACCTTGACATCATTTCTTTGGGAAAACTATTTTAGGCCTACTCTTGATTTCTTCTAGGTGGCAGTACATAGTGACCAGAATTCTTGTGCGACTTTTCGTTGCCATGGTAACGTTACTTTTGTTAAAATGTAATTGCTATCTACACTACTTATCGGATCAAAATAAAATTAACATATTCGTGACTGGACGGACATTCTAAATGATTTGGCTACCTCAGATTTTGTCGTCGTTTAGTTTTAAAAAAAAACTTTAGATTAACTTTAATGTAACTTTATAACTTTTTGAACGATTTTGCTACAAAACTAATGGCATTCAATCGGGAACGAAACTTGCGGATGGTCAAAATTTCAACTCGATCCGAGCCTCCGTTTAACCGCTATCATGAGCCAAAAAAGCTGTGCGACTTTCCGTTGCCATGGTAACGGGACTTTGTTATAATGTAATTTCCATCTACACTACTTATCGGATCAAAATAAAAATAACATATTCGTGATCGGACGGACATTCTAAATGATTTGGCCACCTCAGATTTTGTCGCAGTTTAGTTTGAAAAAAAAACTTTCGATTAACTATAATGTAACTTTTTAACTTTTTGAACGATCTTGCCACAAAACTATAGGGGGAAATCGGGTAGCCCCGAACAGTCGGTACCCCCGGACACCCCTTAGTTTTGATGCTAGCCGCTAGGTGTCGGAAGCTGCTTACTTCCTACACACTTGACGCAGCTGTCTTTGCCTCGGACGGCGGGGGCGACGCGATCGGTGAGCATGTGTGCCTGCAGTGGCCTGTGACAAGTTTTGTGTTCATAAAAATTGTGCTTATTTAATATCCTACAGCTCGCACACTTCAACTAGGTATGTATATCTGTTAGTTAGTGATTGGATAATGTTCTATGGTATGTAATAAGTGGTCAGTGCACGTAGACATGTATTTTGAAAACTTTAAGGCATTGTGGCGAATTAAAATATTCACACGTGGTTGTCGGGTACGCCCGGACACCAGAATTTCGGGTAGCACCGGACACATGCATATATTATTTAATAGCGTTATTCGGTCATTTTATCCTCACTTTGACAATAAACTCCAATAGGCCCTAGCCTAATATTGTTTTTTTCTCTCTTGTCAGGTCCAAGAGAATGCCAAAGTTTAAAGGACGTAAAACAAATAGGGGTTCCTGGGATGAAAATACCATGAAAAACGCAGTTGAAAGTGTTTTGACTGGTAAAATGTCAGTTCGTGTAGCTTCTCAGAGATATGGTGTTCCGAAAAGCTCGTTGAATGACCGTACAAGTCGGGCACGCAAAGGAAATGAAATTTCTTTTAAACCAAAACTTGGCCGAATTGAAAATACATTCTCTGATATATTTGAGGACAATCTAGTAGGTCACATTAACACGCTCGACTCCAGGCTTATGCCATTAACTCGGAAAGAGTTCCTGCGTCTAGCCTTCGCTTTGGCTGAACATTTGGGAATTGCCAATCGTTTCAACAAAGAGAAAAAAATGGCGGGAAAGGAATTTTATTATGGTTTTATGAAAAGGCATCCAAATTTGTCTCTGCGCATAGCCGAGTCAACAAGTCTAATGAGATGTGTAGGTTTTAATAAACCACAAGTTGACCGGTTCTTTGAGTGTTTGGAAGTCATAACGACAAAGTTCCAATTCCGTCCTTACAAAATTTACAATGTGGATGAAACGGGGGTCAGTGTTGTCCATAAAAATCAAAAAGTAATTTCTCAAAAAGGAAAACGTCAGGTGGGAAAATTAACTTCCGGAGAGAGAGGGAAAAACATAACAGTGACCTTCTGTATGAACCCAGTTGGCCATTTCATCCCTCCTATGTTTATTTTTCCAAGGTCCCGAATGAAGGATCGTCTGATGATTGGGGCACCGGCAGAAAGTATTGCATTCGCCCAACCGAATCGTTGGATGAACAGTGAATTGTTTTTGTCTTGGCTAAAACATTTTGTTCGGTTTTCACACCCGACTGCAGAGGAGCCAGTTCTTCTGATTCTTGATGGCCATGGCAGCCACAAGGATCTAGAAGTTTTAAACTTTGCATCTAAGAATAACGTTCATATGGTGAGCTTACCACCTCACACGAGTCATAAGTTGCAGCCCCTAGACAGGACATTTATGAAACCATTCAAAGATGGCTACAATGAAGAATGCGCCACATGGGTTAGGCAAAATGAAGGCTTGAGAATAACCGAGGACGATATTGCTGGTCTGGTCTCTAAATCCTATGTGAAATGTAGTCGGTTAGATATTGCAAAAAATGGCTTTGCATGCACCGGAATTTATCCCATGAACTCTGCAGTATTCACAAAAGATGATTTTGCTCCTTCAAAACTAACCGACATACCTCAAGACCCTCAAGCATCCATCCCTCAAGCATCCACCCCACAGACATCCACCCCACAAGCAACCACCCCTCAAGCATCCACCCCTCAAGCATCCACCCCACAAGCAACCACCTCTCAAACAACCACCCCTCAAACAACCACCTCATGGACAACCACCTCTCAGAACCCCACCCCTCAAACAACCACCCTACAACCTAACATAGAAGGCACATCTCCATTCCAAGAAGCCATGGAAATGTTCATGCCAATCCCGGATGCGTCTGTTCGTCGAATGAACGTTCGAAAACGGAGAGCACAACGTAGCGAAATCTTAACGTCTACTCCATACAAAAAAGAGTTGAATGAAAAGAAGAAAACGAAATTGAAACCGGCTAAGAAGTTACCCAAGGCTAAATCAGCTGCTGCAAAAGAAAAAAGAAAGAAATCGACAACGAAGAAGACTGTTGACGTTAGGCCTCCGCCTACATTGCCATATGAAGATGTAGAAAGCATTATATGTGGAGAATCCTTCACAGAAGACCTTATCCAGTGCACAGTGTGTCAGGATTGGGCTCATGAGGCCTGTACTGGCCATGAGAGTCTTGGTCTGTACACATGTGACGTTTGTGTAGCCAAGAAACGAGTAAACAAAACATTATTTTAGTGTCCGGGGATACCCTTCATTCATGTTTACAATGTTTTTTTCTCTTAATTTATTAATGCAAAATAAACATGTAGGCCTAACAATGCATTTAACATGAACACATTTTTTTTTTATTATAGCTATATGTCCCCACAAATAATTTCCATGTATACTCTTTTCCTCCACCCATAACTTAGGGCTTAAGTCAACGAAAGGCTTAAGTGTCCGTAGCTACCCGACTCTCCCCTACAGCAACCCGCCTAGGTGGTATGTACATGTGTGCAAAATTTCAGGTCGATCAGAGAAACGGTGCGACCTGTATCGAAGCAGTAACAGGAAAAAAAAAAAAAAAAAAAAAAACAGACATTCGAGCCATAAGAGTCAAGTGGAGACGCTCGCTTCGCTCGCTCAATTAAAAAAAGCAGAAGAAAAACATAAAGAATGGGACCTGTGTCAGTGTCAAAATCAATGCCTATGACTATTTTTAAAATCAATCAATTATCGATCAAAAATAGAGTTAAAGCTATTTTCTTTAATCCATTCAATCAATGTCATTAGATTTAGACCCCGGTAGGCCTACAAGTCCGGTTGATACGTTGCAACAATTGTGGATCAATTGCGTATTTTAAGTTTGATAGACACACAACTTTTGTTTGCACAACATGTTCTAAATACTAAATAGCCTATGCTTACCTAATAACTGACAGTGGAAACATACGTCAGACGTTGTTCTGGATCGGCAGATTGACATCAAACTAGCTGGTGGATAATGCTACACTCAAACACATCATACTGCAATGCTCCATTCTTCTTTGGTACAAATCCTGAAGAAAACATAGGCTACATGAGATTCAGAGAAACTAGATAAATGTACATTGTTAAGATTTTGAATGTATGAAAATGGCATCAATTTTTAATCAATTGTTAGACGAGGGAGCGTAGGGACAGAGAGAGAGAGAGAGAGAGAGAGAGAGAGAGAGAGAGAGAGAGAGAGAGAGGTAATCGTCTTTATTTAGGCGGGGATTAAAGCCAGTTAGGCTTTATCTTCCATCCAACCTTTAAACATTTCTTCGCTTAAGGGGGATACGTTCAACGAG
>JAMZAV010014923.1:0-13557 GCA_024449915.1 Sweltsa coloradensis | reverse complement strand
TTTGTTGGCGCTCCTGCAGCGCAGCCCACGCAGACAACACCACCTCTTGCTGCTGCGCGATGTGCTGCGCGTTGCTGGGGTACAGCTCCTGTAGCCGCGCGGCGTCTTCAATCAACACCTGGGGAAGGAACAGTCGTGGGTTATACACGTTGCTAAAGAAATTAGTGAGTTCTGTAAGTAGGTGCCTCTGATGAACCCTTTTCCATTTTAGTTCAGATGCAACTTGATTTGTTGAATTATTACATAATAATAATAATAATAATAATCGTCATAACTAAGTTCCAACTATGTCGGGTTGAGTGGTAGTTTTCCACCATTATCTAGGGCATGAAACTGTAGATACTAAGCTTGCCAGACTCAGTGTTTCTTCCTCATCATCTAACTCCTTCCTCTCCACCAATTTACTCCACTCTCTTCTGTCCTCCCGCAGCTTGACTCTTTACACATGCTCCCACACTTCATCCCATTTTCCAATGTCTTCTTGAATTAATCTTTCCCATTTCTCTCTTGGCCTTCCTATAATAATGTATCCATAATAATATCCATATTAAGAAAATTCATAAAGAATATATTTCAGAGCAAACATTTATGGCAATGCTTCAGTTAGGACTACATGACAACTAAAACCAATTCTCGATTAAAATGAGTGATGTAACATGTTCAGTGATTTTTGTGCAGCTGTTGAAAGGAATAAATTGATGGTTGGACAGAAACATTCTTTTCCACACAAAAAATTACCTCTTGCACAAAGCCTGTTCTTGTATTTTGCTTTTAATTGTTGTATGGAAATAAAACAGTACATAAATAAATGTAATTCAGCAAATAAATAAGTTTCCCATCTACTTTTTTTACTTATTCATCATGAATGTAACGAGGAGTTGTTGGAGTAAAGAAGATAGGAGCAGGAGCTCAGGATCTGTGAGGAGCTAGTTTACCTGCAGCTGTGCCAGGAGCTCAGGAGCTGTGAGGAGCTAGTTTACCTGCAGCTGAGCCTCCAGCGCAACCAGGTCGTTCTCGAAGCCCTCGTGTCTCCGGATGAGAGCCTCGACCGAGATCAGATCCCTGCCCAGGTCGTCCGGCAACGCATGTAACGAGGAGTTGTTGGAGTAAAGAAGACAGGAGCAGGAGCTCAGGAGCTGTGAGGAGCTAGTTTACCTGCAGCTGAGCCTCCAGCGCAACCAGGTCGTTCTCGAAGCCCTCGTGTCTCCGGATGAGAGCCTCGACCGAGATCAGATCCCTGCCCAGGTCGTCCGGCAACGCAGCGTCCTTCTCCTGGATCCGTCCCATCGCCTCCGCTACGTCTCGGTTGAAGCGGTGGATCTCTCCAGCGGCCGCCAGTCGCTGCTCGCGGTTCTCCACGACGCTGCGTAGCTCCTGCCAGCAATCCCTGGAATAGTGGCGCACAGTGTTAGGATGGGTCACTCAAACCACATCACAACACATCACATCACAGTGGCGGCTGGCAAGGTGAGGCAAGTGAGGCGGAGCCTCACCAAAGAATCTGGCTTTTCAACTCCAATGATTTCCATTTTTACACTTTTTAACCAACTTAATACGCATTCGCAAATGTTTATACTGTGATAGATTTGGTTATGAGTTGAGTATTAGTGAGCGTGAGCGCTGCGCTGCGAAACCCCCATGAACAGTGACAGCTCCACTGCATGAGCGGTATAATAAAATACCTCCCAACCCGAACCAAGGCCCTCACGACGGCCTCGCCCGTGTGAGGCGACCACGTTGGTTGGTACAGTGCCGGAGGGTATATACGCTATGCACCCTAGTCGCGCATGCGTCCTCGATGTTGTCTCGATACGCGATGTCTTGCAGCCGCTGGCTAGACCAGCTGGACTGAGGCGAAGATCTCGGCCGATGTCTTGTAGCGGAGATGTGCCGGCTAAAACAGCTGGACTGAGGCGACGATTCGCCGTGATGGACGAGCCAAGCGAAAGCGCTCGAACGTATTAGAGTGCAAGATGCAAGTGCAAATGCAAGTGAAATGTATATCAATATTGTAATTCAATGTATATTCAATGTTTATACATGATAATAATTTTATCAAAAAACCGTATAAAAGTTGAGACAATGTTTTTTTGTTTCTAGTATCTACTGCACAAAAACGACATTATTTTGGTATTGCATTCAGCCCACAACTTTTTTCTAAAACGCATCAAACGCACTCTAAAAACCTGATTTTCAAAATTTTCGCCTGCGGCGCTATTGTTGGGGGCTTCGCCCCCCAAACCCCCCGTGTGGTCCCCTATAGTACCACGGGATATTAATTTCGCCTCACCAGTAAAACTACCCCAGAGCCGCCACTGTCACATCATCCAATGATTTTGTACAATTTTAACTATTGAACATGCTTTTACAAACACGTAAATGTGTCAAAAATAATATTATAATTTACCATTTAATACAAATTAATAATCAATAACAAAAGGTAATAGATGTTATACTAGTTTAGAAAGTAACAAATGGCACAGACAACAGTTGTTGTAAGTGGGTAGACTCTAAATATGAATTTATTTATTTTTATTTACAACACTAGCATAGTAGTAGTATGAACGTAGTAGTAGTATCTTTATTTATAGTAGTAGGAACAAAACTTCCTCTAAATAATACTAAATTCGTAATTGCCGCTCTTTTTAAACGGCTCACATAAGGTTTTTTGTAGTTGGTACACTACATTTTGCAGTTCCCTCTAAAAATAGACTAAACTTGACAACCGCAGCCTTTATAATAGAAAATCAGCCTCAATGTTATGAAAAGCATTGGCACATTTAAGAGAGCTGATAAACTTTGTCATTTCTCTTTATCTGGGAAGAGTTACATATCTTATAAACGTAGGACTCCATTATCAAGATATATTTTTTTTAAATGTAATTTGTGTTCCTATTGACCCCTGGCTAGGGTAAATAGGAACAGCTAGCATATCTATATGTATTTTCAGGCATATTTATATCCCTGTTCCTATTGACCCCACATGGAGGTGAATAGGAACGCACAATATAAAAATAAAAATAAAATATAAATATTCATATACTCTGTTAATGGTTGGTTATATTATTTAAAGGAACCACATAGCTATAATTTAAAAAATATCTCATTGGTTTACTATGATTCATGTTGAAATAACAAGAAGTTAACTTACAAAACTGTTCCTATTCACCCCACCTTACGGTATTGAACTAAAAACACTGCTGTAACATATGTTTTTGTCAAAATTTCAATTATACATTCATTCTGATTGAAGTGAGTCAAAAACAATAAAACATGAATTACCCAAACTAGTAACCTATGCACTATGTTATCTGAATATAATCTGTTAAAATAGATGCAAGAATATTTAATTTACTAAAGTTACTGAAACATGGGATGTCATCCAGTCCAGAGTACAATATTAATTAACACACGGACACCATGAAAGGGTTTAATAAATTGTATTTGTGAGCAAAGAACACCGCTCAGACTATAACTACAAATGGCAAAAAAGCAGATTGCAGCAAGAAATTATGTACAGATGTGTATACCATACCTAATCTATTGGACAAAGAGCAGAATGAAGGAGGGCAGATGACAGATGTAGAGGAAAACAAGAAGCACCACAGACAATAAATTATATAATCAAAACAAAATATAAACTTGTACAACTGGTATCTTATACTACAGGGAATAGATAGGCCTACATAGAATCCAAAGCACTTCAAGTAAAATAAACTAGGAGGGAAAATTACAATTAATTGGATGAGCGTAGCGAGCGAAGCGAAGATTCCATTTCACTACACTGGAGAAAAAAATCCGGAATGTTTTTTTTTTTTTTTTTTTTTCTGTATTTTTGTGTGTTTGTTAACACGATTCCGGCTAAACCGATACTCCGATTGCGACGAAATTTGATGGAGACCTTCGAAATCTCTGAACTTAGAACTGCCACGTTTTTTAGTGCAATCGGAAAATTTTTTCTCATAAAAAACGCAATTTTACGATTTTTTTCAATTTTTAAAAAATTTATTCGACTTATAACACCTACATGCTTTATCCTATTGTAATGATTTTTTCACAGAACATTAATTTCATGAATTAATATATTCGTGTTAAATTTGAGCGCAATCGAATATTTATTTCTTATGAATATTGCAATTTTACGATTTTTTCTTTGTTAAAAATAACGATTAATTAAAAAAATTAAGTTATTTTTTTATTTAATTTAATTTAATTAAAAAAAATCTTCGACTAAGTAATGATTTTTTCACAGAACAACAGAAAATCCGCGTAACACATGGCAGCTCAATGCACCAATTACGCTCATCCAACAACGCGGCGGGACTTAAGCGTTTTCCTAGTTAGGAAAAGGCCAATCGGCTAGTTTAGTATGATTGGAGAAAGGTTGACAGGTTGGAAAATCATAGAGAACATAAAGAACATAAAACCCAGCCTGAAGGGCTGGGGGCAACAAAACTTTTCACCTGCTGATGACAACTGCAGCTAATTTAAAGTTGTTTGTTACCTTAATCCACGACGCGTTTCGTCCTTCTGGGACTCATCAGGCGGATGGTGGCCACTAAAAATCAGCTAACTACATGCAAACAAAACTCACAACACATAACCAAACCTGTGGTGTGTCTTGGTTCAAATCCAGGGTAAGACATGGTTCTTTTGTCGCCCAAGCACCAGAGTCTAGGAGGGAAGCCCCCTCACTGGTTGTGCTGTGTTGTGACTTTCCACCCTTCCTATCTCTAACCTTTTTTCTTAGAATGAATGAAGAGGCACCTTTGCCCAGCAACAGCAGGAGGGGCAGCTTTTCTCTTGTTGCCAAGGGTCCTGGTTCGAATCCAGGGTAAGTCATGGATTTCTTGTCTCCCGAGCACCAGAGTTGGGAGGGAAGCCCCCTTACTGTCTGTGCTGACTGTGTGCCCCAGTATGAATGGTGTGTGAAGTAACCTTGCTGATGATGACAACATGCATGCAGAATTTACTTCTTGCGTGGCCCTACCACAGGTTTGGTTATGTGTTGTGAGTTTTGTTTGCATGTAGCTAGCTGATTTTTAGTGGCCACCATCCGCCTGAAGAGTCCCAGAAGGACGAAACGCGTCGTGGATTAAGGTAACAAACAACTTTAAATTACCTGCAGTTGTCATCAGCAGGTGAAAAGTTTTGTCGCCCCCAGCCCTTCAGGCTGGGTTTTATGTTCTTTATGTTCTCTATGCTTTTCCAACCTGTCAACCCTTCTCCAATCATACTAGGAGGGAAAATGAGTGGTTAAATTATATATTGCACAAAAAACAGATAGAAAGGAAGAAGTGTCAGGACTGAGGAAGTTATGCAACAACAACGAATACGGTACAAGAGTAATTCAACAAAATTGCGATCTTTCTGCGAATAGAACAAACACAATGTACTGGTAATAAGCTCGGTACGACACAACACGCAATGTACTGGTAATAAGCTCGTAACTGCACAACACGCCAGTCCGCATCATAAGCTCGTAACGGCACAACACGCAAGTCCCCGTCATAAGCTCGAGACGGCACAACACGCAAGTCCCGTCACCCTCGCCTCACCTTATTTGTTTGTGCCTCTTGGCCACCTGTTGCACAGGGTCATCCACCACCCTCTCCTCGCTGCACCCAAACGTTAAAACAAGTGCCGGTTAGTGCGGGCAGAACACGACATCAGTGCATGCAACAAGTTTATACAGATAAACCCATCATGCAGTAGAGGTTCAATTGCATAGTACTCATGACATTAAGTTGTTCATATAGTACAAAGTCCTGTACAACACTCAAATGCAAGACTTAAAACATGCTTAGCATGCTAAAACATGCTAAGCATGCTAAAACATGCTTCTAAGAACCTGTCACTGAATAATTACCAATTAATTGAAAATAAATGTTACAAAAAAGAACACATTAAAAGGTAAATATTTCAAAGGATGCGACCCAAATTTTCTGTAAACTTGTTTGCTACTGATAACTGTTAATAATTAATAATTCAACAATACGAGAACATTCCTGTCATTTGTGTAACTTCTATGTTGAAATTTAAGTATCTCTAATTTATTAACAGTGACAATATTCTACATACAGTACATGTAGGCTACGTTACAGTATGTATGCAGTTTTATTTGCCAGCGTGAACTATCAACTGATAAATAGTAGGGATGTGCGAACGTTCGAAATTCGAACTCAAACCTTTTGTAAGTTCGAGTTTGGTTCAAGTTCGAAAATAAATAAATATATATATATTATATAATTTGTGGTGCTGTACAGTTACATATTATTTGACATGTCAAAAAATGGTTCTCAGTTTAAAGGTACAAATTTAAAAACAAAAAAGGATAATGGAGGTGCCGGTCCAGAAGTTACATACTTTCTTGGTGGAGGTGCCGGTCCAGACTTATCACTATTTTACCTATTGTGATGGTTTGACATATCTTTATGTTGTGTTTGAGTTAGATTGGGTTCGAAATTTTTGTGAAGTTCGATTTTCAAAACAATGAGAGTTTAGTTTGAAGTAAAAATAGTGGGTTTGCACTTTGCACAACCCTAGTAAATAGTAATTGACAAATGAAGAGTTGGATAGAAAAGTATTCTCCATAGAACCCTTTGCACGTATCTTGTCAATTTCTAAAATGAATTGACAAAATGCAAAGAGCAACAATACCGTAACAGCAGCCGTAATTGGATGAGCGTAGCGAGCGTAGCGAGCGAAGCGAAGATTCCATTTCACTACACTAGGGAAAAAATCCGCGATGTTTTTTTTTTTTTTTTTTTTTCTTTTTTTTTTCTGTTTGTATTATTGTGTGTTTGTTAACACGATTCCGGCTAAACCGATACTCCAATTGCGATGAAATTTTATGGAGACCTTCGAAATCTCTGAACTTAGAACTGCCACGTTTTTGAGCGCAATCGGAAAATTATTTCTCATGAAAATCGCCATTTTACGAATTTTTTCGATTTTTAAAATAGTTCTTCGACTTATAACACCTACATGCTTAATTCAATTGTAATGTTTTTTTTTACAGAACCTTAATTTTATGAATTAAGATATTCGTGTGAAATTTGAGCGCAATCGAAAAATTATTTCTCATGAAAATCGAAATTTTACAGGTTTTTTCTTTTTTTAAACAAGTCTTTGACTTATAACACCTACATGCTTTATCCTATTGTAATGAATTTTTCACAGAACCTTAATTTTATGAATTAATATATTTTTGTAAAATTTGAGCGCAATCGAATAATTATTTCTTATGAAAATCGCAATTTTACGATTTTTTTCTTTTTTTAAAATTAAAAAAATTAAAAAATAATGTTAATTTTGTATTTTTTAATTTAATTTAAAAAAATTATTCGACTTTGTAATAATTTTGTCACAGAACAACAGAAAATCCTCATAACACAATCATGGCAGCTCAATGCACCAATTACGCTCATCCAACAACGCGGCGGGACTTAAGCGTTTTCCTAGTGATAACAAGTTTCGTGCATGAGAGTAATGAGGGTAAAGAAGGATTCTGCCCGGCCTATTGATCTTTAAATGTCGGCAACTGTAGAGAGTAGGGAAACACTAAAACCAGAACATGAGTACGCATGCAGTGTTCGAGTCACTAGGAAGTATCGTCCAAGAGAGATCTGACCACAAGTCATGAGGTACACACTTACCAAGTAGTTGGATGAGCGTAGCGAGCGAAGCGAAGATTCCATTTCACTACACTGGAGAAAAAAATCCGGAATGTTTTTTTTTTTTTTTCTCTTTCTTTCTTTCTTTCTGTATTTTTGTGTGTTTGTTAACACGATTCCGGCTAAACCGATACTCCGATTGCAATGAAATTTTATGGAGACCTTCGAAATCTCTGAACTTAGAACTGCCACGTTTTTGAGCGCAATCGGGAAATTTTTTCACATAAAAAACGCAATTTTACGATTTTTTTCGATTTTAAAAAATTTCTTCGACTTATAACACCTACATGCTTTATCCGATTGTAATGATTTTTTACAGAACCTTTATTTTATGAATTAAGATATTCGTGTGAAATTTGAGCGTAATCGAAAAATTATTTTTCATGAAAATCAAAATTTTATGTTTTTTTTTCTTCTTTAAAACAATTCTTTGACTTATAACACCTACATGCTTTATCCTATTGTAATGATTTTTTCACAGAACCTTAATTTTATGAATTAATATATTCGTGTTAAATTGAGCGCAATCGAATAATTATTTCTTATGCAAATTGCAATTTTACGATTTTTTCTTTTTAAAAAATTACGATTAATTAAAACAATTAAGTTAATTTTTTATTTAATTTAATTTAATTATAAAAATTAGGTTAATTTTTTATATAATTTAATTTAATTAAAAAAAATCTTCGACTTAGTAATGATTTTTTCACAGAACAACAGAAAATCCGTGTAACACATGGCATCTCAATGCACCATATACGCTCATCCAACAACGCGGCGGGACTTAAGCGTTTCCTAGTACATGAACACAAACACAGGCTGTGTGCACATACATGCATTAATATTCTACAGTTGTGTGTACCTACAGAATAAAATTACTACTCGGATAGTAACACTTATAGATAAAGTACTGTTCAAGTGGTTTGTTTTATTGTTGAATTTATTTGATAAAAAAAAATTTGTTGTTAGGTACGTAACTTGTGTTTTCGGGGTTCAATCAATCTTTACTTAAAGTTTGGAATATACAATTAGAGAAATTTGTTTTGTAAATTATTATGTAGATTAAAGGAAGCGATTGATGAAATGCCAGAGGTCATGGACAGTAACGAAATGGAGGCATGTCTCTACTGGGCAGGCTACATGCATGATAATGTGGACATAGGAAAACAATAATTTGGTCAACAATGAATAATTTTTTTCCCCGGGTGGTCAACAGTTTGGCTCGCCCAAACTGAGTTTAATAGAAAGTTGACCAGAAATTAGCTCTGGGAAGCTGTTGTTATGCAAACTGTCAGTACACAGGTGAAAGTGTGAATAAAACTCCATGCATAGAACACCCACACCAAGAAGGTTTATCTTGGTAATGTGAAGAAAACTGTTTACATGTCTTCCAAAGAGAGAGAAGAGAAAGTACCCACCTGAGATGGTCTTGGCGCTTCTCAATATCTGCGATGTACGGACTGTCGTTGGCGATGAGTTTCATCGCGAGCTCCTCGCACTGGTTAAACCGCTCGGTACCGGCCTCGATGCGGTGTTTCAAGGCATCGAACTTGTTCAACAGGATCTGTGGGAGATACATGAAAAGTGTATTAGGACAATGAAACTATCATGAGCTATGCATGTTCTGTAAGATTTAAATTTAAAGATTGCTGGAAATTATTCAAAAACAGAAAACAAATTTGTAAACAAGGAATAAAATTAGTGAAATAATAAAGTTTTATTTTTATTTTTGGGTTGACCCAAAAGTACAAGTAGGTACCTGACTTTCTGGCCACAAAAACACGTATTTTGGGGAGGATGGTGGAGGTGCCAGTCCTTATGAACTTTATTGGTGGAGGTGCCAATCTAAATTTCTAATTAATAACTCGTAGACCTATACAAAATGTCATTCAACAAAAATCCAGACAATAGAAAATGAAGAAGCAGTAAATTATCAACAAGAAGAATAAATTAGTTAAAAAGGTTCTATTCTCGACAAGTAAAATTCAATATCCATCTTTACATATTATTTAACCGTTAACGGATACCGTAGAAGGAGACTTAGAGGCAAAAGGAGCAAGCTGGGAAGATGTTAAAGAGATACAATCTTGTGGGAGGGCAGAAAGGTGGAAAAATTTGGTTGCAAAACTCAAGTTAACCCTGCCAGAAGCGGTAAATAGTGACGGATAATGAATTATGCTGATGCTGATTATAAAGGCTACCAGACCCGACTGTCAGAATCTCTACCCGCACAGTCCTAGAGATAAATAAATAAATAATAAATTTTATTTAGAGTCTACCCACTCAGTTATATAACTGATTTTCAGTGGGGGACAGTAAATCAAAGCAACCAAGCCAACCCTGCAGGCCCCGACGCAATCGACGAGTGAGCAATAACAAACCAAAGATCGATATTTTTAATATGAAATATAGCAATCAGTGGTATGTATGGACAGTGCGAACACCCGTGAATCAACGCCAGAATCAACAAGGCCGATTCAGAAATGACAGTAAGAATGCACTCACCAGCAGATGCTCATAGTCCTGGCCGTAGTCCTGGCCGTAGTCCTGGCTCCCGGCCGCCTGCTCCTGTTCCCGGATCCACTGCTCCAGCTGAGTGTCTGTCTCTTCCCTACCCGCTCCGACTGTCAGAATCTCTACCCGCACCGTCCTAGAGATGACAGCAAGAATGCACTCACCAGCAGATGCTCGTAGTCCTGGCCGTAGTCCTGGCTCCCGGCCGCCTGCTCCTGTTCCCGGATCCACTGCTCCAGCTGAGCGCTCTCCAGGAAGTACTCGTGACGGTACATGGACTCCATGAGTCGCTGCTGTCGCGCGGTGGCCAGACGCTGCAGCGACTTCATCTGCTGCGAGATCAGCTGCTGCTTCTGGGTGATCTGCTTGGAGTCGGGGTGCTTGGCGTTGACCATGGCCGACGCAGAGTGGCCCATCTCGCTCACAATGCCGCTGTACGTGTCCAGCTCCAGAGCCAGGGCCTGTGACAAGAGAGATGCACGTTGTTTCACCATTCATTTAGATTGTAGTTAAACAATGTCTAAATAGGACATTTAAGTTTGAACTAACCAAAATATATTAATGAAGAAATTTGTACAGTGGCAAACATATCACAAAATTTGTTATTTTAAAGGTAAAAACGTGTCATACTTTTGCTTTAATTTTTAAATTTTATGCAGCAGCTATTACTGTTAGGACTGTTTGAAAAATTACCTATAACTTTTACTCTTATATTGAAAATTTTTCAGTGTTAACAAATGCGCCTTAAATTGTTGAGATAAATTTCCCATGGCATCAAATCATCATTAATCATGTTCTATGTTACAATTCTTAGTGATATCTATATTTTTCATTAACTTGAAATACTTTTTAAATTTTATCTAATACGTAGAGATGTGCAAAAATGGTTTTTTAAAGTTTGAAAATTCGCGCCTTAAAAATAAAAATTCGCGATTTGTCGCGATTTACCAAAAAAACACAATTTTCTCATGCACAACTTAAAAAAAAAAAAAAAAAAAAAAAATTGATTGATTGATTGATTTTAATGATTTAAAAGAAAAACAAGCTCATGAGAGTGAAGTTCAGAATCAGTTTTAATTTTAAGCTCAATTTCAGCCTTCAGTTTCAAAGTTTCCGACAGTTTTTACCAGAATTAATTTCGTCTACCCGGCACCTCCACCAAATTTACGAAATTATGCATTTTTTATGTGTCTTTTGATATGGATTTGAAGTATTTTGAGCTTACTCTCGTTCAAACGATTATTAAGATCTCACAATCGCGTTGTATGACCCGGCGCCTCCACCATATCTACCAGCAAGTATTAATTTAATTTCGACTTCGACCCGGCACCTCCACCAAAACTTTAATTTTTTTTTTTTTTTTAAATTTCTTGACCTAATTTGCATTTAAGGACATAATTGCCAATTTCGCCACTAGTTCGCGGTATCAACTAAAATTTCGCGAATTGGAAATTGGTACCATTCAATCACAATTCATGAGATTCATGTGCAAACTGAATTTGAAGGGATTATTGCAACTTTAAAAAAGATTCATGTGCAAACTGAATTTGAAGGGATTTTTGCACATCTCTACCAATACGTAAAGCATTTTACTAAACTGGCTTCGTATAGTCTAGAACGTGCAAACTGCTAACTGACCTTGTGTTTCGTGAGCAGTTTGGTTGCGGCGTCGCGGTCCCGCCCGTAGTCTGTCGAGTCCAACACGTCGTGTCGCTCGTTCATCCAGTTCTCGACCTCGTTGGCCTCGAAGAAGAACTGCTGAGCCTTGAGCGACAACTCCAGCTTGGCACTGCGTTCGGACGCTTTCTCCCGCAAGTCCTGCCACGCCTCCTGCAGGTCCTCGCGAAGCTCGGCGATCTACGGACAATCAAGACGGTCAAGTCAAGCACTCTATGTACTAGTTGGAGCAGTTTGGGAACGTTACGTTATCAGCAAGACTTAAACCTTGATAACAAGAATAAGAGCAAGGAGTAGAGGCTTACTAAAGGTTAGGAAATATATTTACGAGGGTTGATAGAGAACAAGACAAGACTTTTTTTAAAAAAACATTAGTTTGCTGAAAATGCAAATAGTAATTCAAACATACATAGATGCAGTAAATTGAATTTGAAAGAGGCCAAATGGCTGAGGCAGTTAAGTTGACAAAAATATTTTAATTAGTGGATACAAGAAAGTAAAGAAAGTACTCACATGCACATATTGAACAGAAAAGAATGTGCTAGTGGCTAGAATAGTTGAATGTTTAATTAACTGGATGGAATTAATGAAGAGATCACTGTTTGTATAAACGAGAACGACACAAAAGTAAGGAATTGGTTGTTTTGTTTGATAGCGCAACAAACTATGGATATAAATTTATTTCCAATTTAAAAGTTACCAATAATGACTTAAATTGTAAACAAAAAACGTAAACTCTAGTTTGTAGCCCCTGGGGTACAGATAAATAACAATTGACTCGTGTCCTAATGTATACAGTACTTAAATATAAATATATAAAAAAAAAAAAAATAATAATAATAATAATAATAATAATAATAATAATAATAATAATAATAAAATAAAATAAATATAAATATAAATACTGTATAAATATTTGCAGTTACATGCAAAAGCTTACAATTGCTCATTCATGACTTAATATTAATAGTAAAAAGTAAATATAATTAACAGTGCACAATAACACTCTTTAAGTTTCAAACTACAAATAAAAAAATGCACTAGTGTTTTATAATGGTGATAACAATGACATTTTATGGGAAAAATTGTCACCTACTGAAAAAGAAATAAGTTTTCAATTTGAAAAACAAATGCTAAATAAAAATTTCCTACTGTCGTAGATGATGTTTGCGTACTCAAGGAAATGAATAAAGAAAATATGACAATGACCCAATCTGTCAATATGATTGATATTGGTACCCACACCTTGTTTATAAAATGTAAGCATAATGTTGCACAAAATAATTAAGCAAGTGTGTAAGAAAACAAAACAGCAAACAACAGCTTAAAACCACAAGATCATTCGTCACAGCTGAGATTCATGCATGAGAACCAACCACACAGATCGCTGGCTGACGACGTGCACAAAACACTTGCGTGGCACTCAACCCTCTATCGTATCTTACCTCAGACACCAAATATCCAGCTTTGGTATATCTAAACAACAAAAACACCTGTGAAATATTTTAAGTGGAACCGCATTGTTAATCCTAACAGTTTGTACCTATTCCTTATAAAAAATTTGCAATACTATTAAAAACAAAAAGACTTGAAAGAGTACAAATCACCAGAACAACACAGAAGTTGATTTATTAATTCAATTGTAACAATGTGAAAAGGATAATTATAATTAAATTAATTATATAAAGGT
>JAMZAV010014922.1:0-13993 GCA_024449915.1 Sweltsa coloradensis | reverse complement strand
ATTTTAAATTTAAAAAATTAAGGGTTTCTTAAAAAAATCTTACAATGGCCCCCAAAGCATGTAGGTGTTATATGCGAGAATTTTAAAAATAAAAAAAAAACGAAACTTTTCGATTTTCATGAAAATAATTTTTAGGTTGCCCCCAAAAAACGGGGCAGTTTTAAATTCAGAGATTTCGAAGGCCCCCAAAAATTTCATCGCGTTTGGAGAAGGGGTTTAGCCGAACGTGTTAACAAACACAATTTTACAAAGTACAAAAAAAAGGAAAAAAAACCCCCGATTTTTTTCTCCAGTGTGTAAAAGGGAATCTTCGCTTGCTCGCTCGCTCACCCAAATGACTTACCCTTTTTAGCGTGACCTAAAGCCCCTTTAACCCCTAAAAAGGGGGCTGTTAGGTCCTGGGCCTTAGCAAAAAATAGTCGCTCAGGGGGCCGCCCCAAAAGTCCTTTAAAACCAAAATACAATTCGTTTTGAGCAAAAAATTTTTCATTTTTTTTTAGCTGCCAGAAAGTTACAAATAAAATGAATTCGATAGCCGTAAAAAAACATTGAAGTGTACGTTTAGCCGAGATAATCAGAAACCGCTGTCAGCTGAGATGCACGACTGGATAAAATCCAGCTGAAGGTAGAGGGAAAAGATGTGGAAGTCAAGGAAAAATTATCAACATCTCAGATGACTATACTGGTCAGGTTCATACGCATTCAAAGTCAAAAATCGGTTTAGAAAAAATAGAATTAAAAAAACTTTTCCCTTTCGAAGATTGGTACGAAATTAAAAGCTCTGATTCAATGGGGGGAAAACCCACAACGTGTTCCATATCCACTGACATCTAAAGCAGACTGTAGACTGTAGAAGTCAAAATGCATAAAATTTTCAATTCGAACTTCCCCTATTGCTTGTTCCGGTTAATTTTCTAAAACTATAATATGTTTCTGTTTTTCGTTTTCGTACAAATTTTTTGGAAAAACACCCAGGTGAAAACTAACGGGTTAAAAAAAGGGAATAATTTTCGTAGGCAAAAAACGTTTGGTTGTTTTTGACAGCAATTTCGGTATGTTTTCCAGCTGTCTTCAATTCAAACACTTTAAGAAGATTCTTATTTTATTTTTATTTTTATTATTATTATCATTATTTTTTATTTTATTTTATTATTATTATTATTGTTTTATTTATTTTTATTATTATTATTATTATTATTATTATTATTATTATTATTATTATTATTATTATTTTTTTTAAGGGTTTTCATAAAAACTGGGTTTTAAAACCGGGTTTCATTTTTGTCGGCCCTTAGGGTAAAGAAATTTCCTGTTCCCTTTTTCATACATTATTCTTTTGCCCTTAACTCTAACTAAAATAAGTCTTTAAAAATTGTAAAAATTGTTTGTTAATGATTTTTCTTTCGGGTGTGTAGGGTTCGGCCGATTTTTTTCGTCGCCACCCTCATTTGCTTCGGACTATGGGAACCACGAAAACCATGTCGGGAAAGGGAAAGCTGTCTCGAAACCCTCGAAGTATTTTTCTTAGTTTAAAATTTTACGAACTTTTCTAAAACGTGTTGAGTATTATTTCCCCTTTTTTGAGTTCGATGTATACATTTGGGTTGAAGATTAGTTGTTTAATGTTTTTCATGTGGGCTTCTTCGGTAGGTGCCGTTGGCGATATAATGAATGGGTTGTTTTTAAACCTTTTTTCCTTTTTCCCAAACATCTTTTTGATCTCAATTGCAATTTCACTATACTTGTCAATTTTTTTTTTTTCCACGTGGTCTCGACTTTTGGGGGAAACATTGGGGGGGGCAAACGCCCGATAAGGGTAGTTTCTTGTTTCTTTTTGGTCAATTTTTAAAATTAACCCGGGTTCTGTTGTGATGTATCGTTTGGTCGTTATAACTGTGGGGGCCCGGAAAAAATTTTTGAAATTTTTACTATCTAGAAATTTTTTCTCTGGTTTGTATTTGTAGGGGGGTGTGTGTGTGTCAATGAGGTTGTATTTTGATTGCTAGTTTTTGATAAATAATTTTTAGTTCCCTTGGGTTTGCCCCTGTGGGGTTAATCTTTTTTAAACATAGTGATTTTCCCCGGATATAAATGTTTTTCGATTTTTTCACCCTTTTCCACTCTTTTCTACTTGATCTTTTTACTGTCGGATTTTTGTATTATGTTTTTTTTAAATAATTGTTCGTCGCAATCACTCTGTCTTGAAAAAGCCATCATAAAACCTTCTGTTTCTCCAAAATTTCCCCCGTTTTTTAAACCCCCCTTTTTTATGTTTTAAAAATTCTACGTGCCCTTTTGTGTAGTTCATCAAAAGGGTCTCTTGTGTAGGGTCTTTTCTGAAAACAAATTTTTTTTGAAGGGGCGTTTGATTTCCCCTTGTAGATTGAATTTTTTCGTTTTTGCAAATTTTGAGTGGATTTTTAATGATTTGTCAGCTAGCACCACAGCCCTATGCATGTGGATTGGTTGTTTTTTGAAAAAAAATTTTTTTTAAAAAGTCTTTTTATTAAAAAATAAGTTGTTCAATCAATTAGGCCCCGTCCCCCTTTTTTTTCTTTTGGGAAAAGGGGTAAATCTCTCTATTGCTGATTTGGGATGATTTTAATTCTGTGTTTGGAAAGTGTAGTACGATTTTAAAAATTTCCAACGCGTGGTTTCCCGGGTTGCTTTCCTTTTAATTTTTCCCAAATGAATATGTCAGTACTGGTACAGCATTGTATTTTTTTGCTGTGATCTTTTTTTTTTAACCTTTAGTTTTTTCGTCTTAAAGGATAGACTTTTAGTCGTTTCTTGTATTTTTTTAAAAAAATCTATCAATTTTTGCTTTTAAAACTTTTATTTTTAAATTCTGGCATTTTTGTAAAATCCTAAATTTTTGTATACATCTTTTTATCGCCCCCATTACCCAAATCCAAATTTCCATCATCTACTGGAACTCTTCTGTTTTGGAAACCTTCCCCTTTTTCGATATGTACGTCTTACTTTGTTCCCCCAAACTCCTGCGATATCTTGACTAAATTCTAATTTTGTATTAAACAAATCTGTTTAGTTGAAAAAAATTTGATGAAATACAACTTTAGGTCACCCCTGTAGAATAGGGGGGAAAATTTTAAACATACCACATTATTGTCCTTAATTTTAAACCGTATGTCGTTTTCTTTAAAGCTATGTGACAGTGGGTTTTAAAGACAGACAAAACCTAATGCCCCTTAATGAGTCACCTTGGAAAATGCCACTTTAATTTTTTATTTTGGAAACTGTATTTTTCTGCTGGTTTTTCATATTTAGTTTTTTTTGTTTTTTCCCCCATGTCCCCCATTACTGTCTTCAAAAAAATTTTTCAATTAAATGGGTTTATTTTTTATATTTTAAAAAAACTTTTAACCTGTGTGTGGTGTTGAGTCAAAGGTTTCTTGTTTGTCAATTTTGTTTACTGAATATTCCTTTTTTTATTGTGTGGGCCGATTCATTAAAATAAGTCAATAATAAATTGTTCTTTTACTCCCTGGGAGTTTTTTTACCGCCCTCCTTTTTGGGTTTCCCCGGCCCCTGATATTGTGTTTTTTCCAATGATTATAACTTTTTTTGTTATGATGAAATCCAAAATTTTTATATAGTTGGTAGAAAATGTAATTGGGGCCCATATTTTCTTGGGTTTTTCGTGTCATTGTCCTTTGGGGGGAGAAAAGGGTTCCCCCTTCAGTAAAGAATTTGGAAAAGTTTTTTTTTTTTTTTTTTTTAAAAATCCATTTATAAAAACGTTTTAGACTTTTTTTAAATTTTTATTTGTGGTATATTTTAATTTTTTTATTAAACCAAAAATTTTTAATATTAAACATTACCTGTCTTTCCCCTATGTGGGAGCACTGATTTCGATTTTAATTTTATCAAAAGTTTTTTACCTTCGAATCTCATCTCATTAATTCGCTCATCCCGCTATTTCACCCTTTAATCCATTGTGCATCTGGTTTTTGTGCACCCCGGGTTTTCCCCCTATTTTTCCAAAAATCTTCTATCTCCGTCTTAGTTTTTTGGGGTTCATTTCCTTTTTTCTTCGGTCTAGATGTTTTTGGTAAAACTGTTTTTTTTCCCTTTTTTTTAAAAATTCGGTTTTGTTCTTTTCTAATACTACCTTTTTTTTATCTTTTTAATCTCTTAGCTAGAGCACTTATTTTTGTTTTAAGTGGTTTTCCAAAAATTCGTGAAAGACTTTTGTTAAGGTTTCATGCTTTTTCGTGAACCTTTTAATCTTTCAAATATATTTTGGCAGTATCTTATCACATTTTTTAAAAATCGATTACCCATTCGGTATTGTTCCATCACCGGGTATCTCTCCTAAACTCAACGATTCTTCCCAAAATAGTCGCTTTTCCCCCCTTTCCCTACTTTTTTTTCTCCTGTTTTGCTTTTAAAAATGTTGCCCGATTTTTTCCTTTTTAAACCCAAAAAATCTAACCACTGCTACAGCCCGGGACAATAAAAATTTCCCGCATGAAAAGTCTTCAAAAGAAAAGTTCGTCCCTTTGTGTAATCTGATAAAATATGTGTGTTCATTATTTGTACCGCTTTTCTTCATTTCCTTTGAATGCTTTGGGTTTTTGGTAAAGTATGGTCTTCCGTTTTGGTTTTATGTTTCGCAAACTCTGACATGGCTGTTGTAAATTTTAAGCTAGGATGTTCTTTAAATTGATCATGTCAGGTGTTTTTCTATTGCGTTATTTCATATTTCCTCTTTTTGTTTTTTCCCTCTAGTTGTTCTGGGTATCTTGATCTTCTTGGTTTTGGGGGGTTTGGGATTTTTAGTGTTCTTGGGCGTTTTTTGGGAGGCCTGGGTGTTTCTGGTAGGTCTTGGGTGTTCTGGTAGGCCTTGGGGCGTTCTGGTAATTTTGGAAAGTTCTGGTTGGTCTGGACGTTCTTTATAGGTCGGACGTTCTGGTTGGTCTGGGAAAAATTTTGGGGTGTCTGGTAGATTTGAAAATTCTTGCGGGATGGCAAAACCGGGGATTTCTGGTTTGTTCTATTTGCTCTGGTATGAAGTGGTCTTCTCTTCGCGTCCCTGCTGATGTTTGCCGTTTTTCAAATTGATGCCTTGGATTCGTTCTTCACTTCCGTTTTATTCTATTTAAAATGTTTACTGGTTTAAAATTTTATTTTTTAAATATAATTCTTCTTTGGGCACTTTTCTCTTTCACCCTTTCTTCTAAAAATTTATTTTTCAACGACAACTCCCTTGGAGCTTTTTGTCGATAAACCCCATTAAAAAAGTCTCTAATAAAGTTTCCCATAATACTTTACGCATCACACAAAGGGTTTATACTTTTGTCCTTTTTATGCGCCCGGGCTCCTTTTTTTCCCCCCCTTTGGTTCTGTAATGATTCCCCTTACAAAAAACATTTCCCCGTCTGTAAACCCTATTTTTCCCTTTTTCTAATAAAATTTTTCTCTTCTGTCAAAGTCACCTATTATTTTTTATTGGTTTTTTAAAATCCAAAAGGGCCCTTTAAAAAAAAAGAAAAACACTTTTTCCCCAAGGGGATTCATCAAATTTTAGGGGGGTGATGAGGTCTTCGCTTCCAACCCCCTTGCCTTTTCGTTTTGTAAATCTTTTCTTATTTGACGAATTTTGAAGGGCTTCAATCTTCTCGGGGGGTTCTCCAAAAAAATTAAAGGGGCTTAAAGTAAAATCTAAATATTATACTATTTTTAGATTTTATTACCTTTCTGAAGTTACAAAAAATGCCCCCTAAAAAGAAAAATTTTGCCCCACCACTAAATGTCAAAAATTTTAACAAAATTCAACTGGTTTCAATGCAATTTATAGCCTGGGTCTATTCATCTATATAATAACTACAAAATAATGGTATAAATAAAAAAAACTACTACTTCCCTTCAATGTCACTTGTAGTACGTCACTAGTAGATCAAGATGCAGTCAAATTTGAGATGGAATGCTTGTATTTCAGCGTCAAAGAAAAATTTAAACCAGCAATTATCTCGAGCTTGACTACTTGTAACCCCCAAAAATGTTGGGTTATTATTATTATTTTATTATTATTATTATTATTATTATTATTATTATTATTATTAAATTTTTATTATTTTATTTTTTTTTTTTTATTATTTATTATTTTATTATTATTTATTATTATTATTTTATTATTATTATTATTATTATTATTATTATTATTATTATAATTTTATTATTTATTTTATTTATGAATAAAACCGGTTTGTTGTAATATTTTTTCCATTTCTATTTCTACTAATTATATATTTTTTATATTACCAGTTTCATCTTCTATTTTTAAACAATCGCCCCATTATAACTTTGTTACTTTTGAAATTGGGTGAATTTCCCTTGCTACACCTTTACACCTCTTTTAAGAGGCAGGTGGAAAAGTTGAAAATGTGATAATTACTACCGGAACAGAAGAACACGACTGCGGGGAAAAAGTTGTAATTACACCTGGACAAAAGAACGCTTATTTCTTCAGAAGGTGCAAAAAGTGCAAAAGGTGTAAACATTGGTGGATGAAAGAGAACAACCCTATTGCCGTAAATAAAAACCATTGGACTTTCCTCTGTTATTAATATCTTTATTTTTATTTGTATTTAAATAAAAATAAATAAAATAAATAAAAATATTAATAACAGAGGAAAGTCCAATGATTTTTATTTACAACGTTACTACCTGTTATATAGTTTCATTTTTAACAACCCTATTGCCACTACCCCCCCCCCCCCTCCCTCCCCCTCGCTAGCCGTGACCCACTAACATATCGCACATGACACAGGGAGATCCGACAAACATCCAGCCTAGCACGGTCGTCATACGTCATGCGGGGAATGATATGTACAACCACACCAGTATTAAACCAGATTTGGAATACTGTGCAACGATATATTGTAATGCATGTACAAACGAGATTATCAACATTCAAATGATCCAAAACAAGGCTTCGATGAATATTACAATGTAGGAAAATAACGCCTGTTTCTGATATGACAAAAGATTTAAGATGGTTTAACAGTTCAAGAAAATATTAAATTACATATGTTAACTTTTATATAGAAGATGGAAAATAATTATTTGTCAAGTTATTTAGAAAAAAATTAAAGAGTGTGGAGGAAATTCATGGAAGAGAGACCAGACAAACTGCTAAAAATGAACTATATGGAAGTGGATGTAATTTTTTAATTTTTATGCCGGGATCAGAGAATACAACATATTGCCAGCAGATGTAAAGGGGGCAAGATAAGTACATAGTTTTAAATTAAAATGTCGAGAATATACCATTAAATATAGAGAATAACTTGTAATATTATTATGTGTGTGTATGTGAAAAGACAAAATAGTAAATTATTATGTGACAATTTGTAATTATGTGTGTGCAATATAGCTAAATAAAGTAAATAAATGAAAAAAATGTAACTCTCGCTGACACATTCATATTCAAAGAGTCAAGAATCGACCAAGTAATGATAGCACAACATCGGATATCAGATACAGACGATAAACTAGAATCAGAACTTTCAGCGGATGAAGCGATGTCAATTACTTCACAACACACATCGCAGTCAAACATATACGGTCAGGTATCAAACGAGGAAGAAGAAATAATAAATTAATCAACCTCGAGTTGGAGAAAGGTAAGCCGACCGCCACCACAACAGATGACATTTCAAACAACCTGGCTCCAAACTATCTACCCCTCCCACACCTCACTCGAAATCACACGATACTAGTTCTATCGTGGGCCGTGGGCGGACAAATGATCTAAATTGCAACAAACAGGTCAAGAATGACACTCAATAAAGGATTTGTAAACTGTCGTAGATTCACCAAAAAGAAACCGTCAATAGGGAACCTAAGTTTTGAAGGCGGGAAGGAAATTGGTTCTCTCTGGTCTCAGCGCCCATAAGAATTAGCATGGTACGAAAATGTAACTCGCCGTATCTTTTGACTCGCGCAAAAGAAATCTAAACCAATAACATCACAAGATGCATAATTTTGTCAAGAAGATGATGGCATTCTACTTTGCTCGATGACGCTTCCTAAATTCAAACTATTATGAGTTTAATGGACCCATGTTTGCGCGCTGTCGCAAATGTACTCTGACTGAGCGGCAACCTAAGCGAGACGCAGCCACGTTGTGTGCAGCTGTGGCATCCTCGCATACCACGCGCCTGTCCATGGTTGCTAAATGTACTTTTCATTCAAGATTTTGTTGGCACATTAAAGGATATTTTATTAATAATGTATAATCTAGTACAACCCAGTGACCTCACAGTATCCACAAAGCAAGTCGGATACCAAATGTTATGCTGATGCCACGGACAAAATGTTTTTACGTGCTTTTTCATGAGCAGTTTGGAAGGTTTGGCAACAGTGTAAATGTAGAGTTCACTTCGACTCAAAACAAATGTCATTAATATTTGTGATAGAGCAGAGTTATGTATATCCACGCAAAGAGGAAAGATTATAGTTTCTTACAGTATGAATATAATTTCGGTCCGTGGTCGGGTTCTCGCGATATCGCTTACGAAACATTTAGCACGGGTTAATCGCCTATACCACGCTGACCGGAGAGAACCAGACAACGCCCACTTAGGTTCCCTATACAAAATCTTTATTCATAAAAGAATTTACATATTATTTTGGGCCCAGTAGAAACATTAATTCTAAACACAAAGCTAAACTTGGAAGATATAACGAATTGAGAAGACTGTCTCGGTCCACCAGGACATTCTAAACCATTGATATTTATTCAACTCAAACGGCTCTCATTCTGTGATTCTGTCTGTCTGTCTGTACGTCGAAAATCAGCCGAACCGCTGAACAGATTGCGCTGAAATTTTAAGCCGACATCCGGTACAAGTTTACTAAGAACTGTTAACAAAATTAGCTTGATCCATTGCGATTTAAGCCTACAATAAATAAAAATGTGATTTTTTCATAATATTAATGGTATTGTTTCGTCGCAGTTAGCGGGACGTGGGTGACGTGGTCTGCATGGCCTAGTGGTAACCATTTAGCCTACCGCACAGATGAATGAGGTTCGATACCCGTCAATTCTAATTTTTATATTTTTACACCCACATATTATTTTTGAGGGGTGTTCAATGGGAAATAAAAATTAGGTGATTTTGTTTTGTCTTGGAAATTTGTTAATGTTTCACGCTAATACGTTTTGAATACGATTCGCATTTTAAATGTTCAATTTAATTAATTATTGTGGTAAGCAGAGTGAGTTCCTGTAAGGTAACCAGACGGTCCGGTTTTAGAAGTCAAAACACTTGGCTAACTCACTCGTTTAACAACGACTTTGGCGTTTCCCTAGTTAAACGAGGGAGCGGAGCGACCGAGTGTTCTCCATTCAACTCGAACGGCTCACATTCTGTGTGTCTGTCTGTCTGTACGTCGAAAATCAGCCGAACCGCTGAACAGATTGGGCTGAAATTTTAAACAGAAATCCAGTTCGAGTTTACTGAGAACTGCTAACAAAATCAGCTAGATCCATTGCGATTATATACCAAAATTAATAAAAATGTGATTTTTTAAATAACGATATGCATTTGTTTAGTAGCAGCTAGCGAGACGATAACTTTGGCTTGCATGGCCTATTGGTAAGCATTTAGCCTACCGCACGGAGGGTTGGGGTTCGATACCCGTTCGCTCGAAACTTTTTTATATTTTTACACATACATATAATTTTTGAGGGGTGTTAAATGGGAAATAAAATTCGGTGATTTTGTTTTATCTTGGAAATTTGTTAATGTTTCACGCTGATACGTTTTGAACATGATTCGCATTTTAAATGTTCAATTTAAATAACTAGGGAAACGCCAAAGTCGTTGTTAAACGAGTGAGTGAGCCATGTGTTGAGTACCCGGTATCATTCCTCATACTGGGCTAGATCCAACCTTAGGTATAGGGGAGGAAAGCCTGGAAAGGGGATGTTCCCGGGTACTCAACACATGGCTCACTCACTCGTTTAACAACGACTTAGGCGTTTCCCTAGTATTTAATTAAACGAGGGAGCGGAGCGACTGAGTGTCTCCATTCAACTCAAACGGCTCTCATTCTGTGATTCTGTCTGTCTGTCTGTACGTCGAAAATCAGACGAACCGCTGAACAGATTGCGCTGAAATTTTAAACAGACATCCGGTACGAGTATACTGAGAACTGTTAACAAAATCAGCTAGATCCATTGCGATTTAATCCTACAATAAAATAAAAATGTGATTTTTAATAATATCAATTGCATTTGTTTCGTAGCAGTTAGCAGGACGAGGCTGACGATGGCCTGCATGGCCTAATGGTAAGCCTACCGCGGGGGTTGGGGATAAAAAAAAAAAAATTTTATTTAGAGTCTACCCACTCAGTTATATAACTGATTTTCAGTGGGGGACTTTAAATCAAAGTGACCAAGCCAACTCTGCAGGCCCCGACGCAATCGACGAGTGAGCGATAACCAACCAAAGATCGATATTTTTAATAGGAAATATAGCAATCAGTGGTATGGACAGTGCGAACACCCGCGAATCAACGCCAGAATCAGCAAGGCCGATTCAGAACAACTCTGAAATTTATTATGTGCTTCGTTGCTAGGACGGCTCCAAAGTCACCGTTTACAAACTCCTAAGACAAGAACTGATGGACTTAAGTCCAAATCAGAAGTTAAAAAACTTCTGACTTTAGCGGGAATCAAACCCTGGACCTTCTGCATTGGAAGCAGATACGCTAACCACAAGACCAACGAGCCACATACCCGTCAGTTCTAACTTTTTTTATATTTTTACACCCACATATTATTTTTGAGGGGTGTTAAATGGGAAATAAAAATTAGGTGATTTTGTTTTATCTTGGAAATTTGTTAATGTTTCACGCTAATACGTTTTGAATACGATTCGCATTTTGAATGTTCAATTTAAATAATTATTGCGGCAAGCAGAGTGAGTTCCTGTAAGGTGACCAGACGGTCCGGTTTTAGAAGTCAAAACACTTGGCTAACTCACTCGTTTAACAACGACTTTGGCGTTTCCCTAGTATCTATAGTAGGCTAGATCCGCAGTCATTTGTCCACTTGCGTGTCAATTTGAAGCCATCTTGAAATTACAGTTTGCATGTTAAGTAGAACGGAGCGATTTGTAGCCAGTGTTGAATTCAGACTTCATCCCGGGGGAGCTATATAACATCCCGGGGGTATAATAATATAGGGATCAAGAATGGGCAATAGCGCCGCAGGCGAAAATTTTGAAAATCAGGTTTGTAGAGTGCGTTTGGTGCGTTTTAGAAAAAAGTTGTGGGCTGAATGCAAAACCAAAATAATGTAGTTTTTGTATGTTGTTGTTGTGTTGTGGATGCTTAAAGTTCCTAAATATCCGCTAGATTTCACCTTCAAACCGCTAGATTCACAAAACGGTCATTTTAGCAACGAAAACAAATACAATATTTTCCAAACAGGGTGAAATACTGTTTTTTTTTTACTAAGCGGACCCTGCGGGCGCCTAGTTCCGCCACTGAATATTTGTATATTCTTTAGACACAACCCTCACCAGTGCAATTACCTTCTACAGGATGCCTACGCATTGGTTACCTGGTAATAGTGTTTTCGCATCGAAAAGTACACTGACCATTTACCCCACTTACTACATCTTTGTTAACCACCCTGTATCAGTCCTACAAGCGCATATCCTCTCAAGGTGCGACTGCGAGCCAACATACAGAAGAAGACATAGTTGGGAATTTCCTAAACAGAAGTCGGAACCCTTCGAATGAACATATATTCACAAATCGAGTTCCTGATCTCGTGAGTTGCCCACACGTTTTTCGTAGGGTCTGTCTATTTAATTACAGTTACAAACATAAACGTTAACAAAAACCTTTCAATCAATATGTTCGAGCCCTTTCAAAAACGGCAGTGACATTTCAAAATGAAGGAATAGAAAGTGCATGTAGTCAATTTATCCCCGGGGGGGAGGGTGAATGACAGTTCCCGGGGGAGCTTCGCCCCCCCCCGGGATTATAGCTGGATTCATCACTGTTTGTAGCCCAAATATTTTTAAAGATGGCCGTCAGTTTGACAGGTGAGCATATATTAGACATTAACACCAAATGATTTCTAAATTCCCCTAAGCAATAACTTTTTATTATTTCTGTTTCTGCACTCCTATGCTGCACAAGCTAAAACCATATCAAATAATTCAGCAAAATACTTTATTGCATTAAAAAGCATAAATTAAAACGCCAAATTGCCATTTTGAATTGTTTAGATTGACGCTTCAATTTGGTACACTCGCGCCTGTGCGGACGTATTGGAGACTGCGGATCTAGCCTACTATAGATGTCAAAATATATCAATGTTCTAAACCCTAACATACCAGCTACACAAATCAACATCCCTATAAGATTTCGCTATCATGAGGCACCCCCAACAACAGACCTCTCATTCAGATTCTATAGAAAAGAATACATAGTACCGAACCAGAACTGCATTATAATAGGTGACTTTAATACAAGACCGTGGGAGACACACATACATTACAGCAATGGATCAACACTCTCAGATTTGCTCATCGATCTGCCACTTTTCCGGATTTATAAGAGCAACCCAACATGTATCCACGTTGGAGCATCCATTCCGGACCTCTTCTTGGTTGATGACAAGCTAGCAGGCAAAACAAGCGACTCTTCTATCGGAAACCCTATAGGGAACGATTATCTACACCAAATCATATCCAGAGGCATATTGCAACCGCGCCACCACAACGCTCAGACTTCAAAACCATTTCTGGTTACAAAAATGCCAAGTGGAACTTGTACCGAGAATCTTTAGAAGAATCCCTTACTGAAGAAATCGAAAAAAATCCTGTGTCCAGATATGTATCCATCTTCATATAGTTGTAAATGCTCTTATTCACCAAAAATCGCCATGCCGAAAAAGCGCATCGATACATAGCGTCGTACCCCCCTGAGTACATCTTAAAGCTTATCTGGGAAAAGTGAAAACTCTACTGAAAAAACCGATTTATTCGTACACAGCTAAAAACAGAATTGAACCGTCTCAACGCCGTCCGACGCCAAGTAATCACGTATCGCGAAAACACGTGGATCGCAACTGGAATAAATAGAAAGGTCTTACAGGACTGTCAACAAGAATCAACACATTGCTGAATCAGATAACAAAATAATTTGTACCGACTTTGAGAAGGCCAGGATATTCGCTAATAGTCTCCATGAGTCGTTTCAATCCAATTCGATGACGTATTCTTCGCCTCAATTGAAGAGGACGTTACTCAATTTGAGCCATACTTATCAAATCACGAACTTTTGCCTCAGAATAACACGAATTTTCCTCAATTAGTGGAACCAATCTCGGGCGCTGAAATATCCTCAGCAGTGTACAAGGGTAAGAATTCATCACCAGGAAAGGATGGTATTACTAAAATTCTCCTCAGACATTTGTGCTAGCGAAATTGTTTTCTCACCTTGCATCTATTTTTACCAGTTGCCTATTCTATGGCTTCCTTCCACTACCTATGAAAATAGCAATTTTCATCATGTTGCCCAAATCCAACAAACCCCCAGACGATCATTGAGGTTATAGACTAATAAGTCTACTTATTGTTATCGGGAAAATATTAGAAAAAGTAATACAAACCAGGCTGTGAAGCTTTGCCGAAGAATTGAATATAATTCCCCAAGAGCCAGGTGGTTTTCGAACAGGCGTAAGCACGTTGGACTCAATCCTTGACCTTGTGACGAACGTTTCTGCAGCTCTTTACGACGGAAAGTGTGTTGCAACGGTATTCATAGATGTCAAAAGCATTCGACAGAGTATGGCTTAACGGGCTATTATGTCAAATGCTTCAACTCAAAATTCCGTTTACAATCATTCGTTTTATTAAAGCCCTTCTTACCGACAGAATTGCTAATTTCCGAGTTAATCACTATCGAACTCATTCACCCTGCTTGCTGGAGTCCCCCAAGC
>JAMZAV010014921.1:0-13002 GCA_024449915.1 Sweltsa coloradensis | reverse complement strand
AACCCCCCTTGGGGGGGGGGTGGGGGGGGGGGGTTGTTCTTTCGGTTCCCTTTTTGTTTTTAATGACCAACTTTTTGGGCCCTCCAATTTGGAGCCATCTTCGGGGTCCTTTCCTCTCTGGTCTTTCGACCTGTAATGAAGCGTTGGATTCGATTCCCGCTAAGACGAATTTTTTTTAATTTTTCTGATTTGGGGGGCTTAATCCATCTTTTCTTTTTTTAGGAGTTTTAAAGGGTGACTTTGGAGCCGTCCTGGGAAAAAACGAAGCACTAATAAATTCGGGAGTTTTCGTCGGGCTTTTTGATTTGGTTTTGATCCACGGGTTTTTCGCACTGTCCATACCACTGATGCTATTTTTCCTATTAAAAATATTGATTTTTGTGTTTGGGTTTCGTCTCTCGTCTTTGCTCAGGGGCCTACAGGGTTGGCTTGGTCGCTTTGTTTTACTTTCCCCCCCCACGAAAATCAGTTATAAAAAACGAGTGGGTAAATGGTATTTATTTATTATTTTTTAAAATTTTTTTTTATTTATATATTTATTTATTTATTTATTTATTTTTTAAATTATTTATTTATTTATTTATTTATTTTTTTATTTTTTTATTTTTTTAATTTATAACTGTGTTGCATGGGGCAGTACCCACTTGTTTAAAACCCTTAGTTGGCCCTGCAAAATCTGCCTGGCTTTTTTTATTTCGCCGTGCGTCATGATAGTTCTGAACTGTCTGTGGTAAAAATAATGGTTTTTTTTTTATTTATTTTTTTTGTTTTTTAAAAAACACTTGATGGTTATAAGTTGCTAAAGGGGGCATAGCCAATCACTTTTTAGTGTCTAGCAACCTATTAATACAAAAAAAAAATGTTGTCCTTCTTTTTAAATCATTTTTAAATGAATAGGATAGACGTTTAAAAAAAAAAATTAATAAATAAACCATAAATAAATAAAATACATAGCAATTTAATTAAAAAAATACCTTAACAATAAAAAAAAAAAACAATGTGGAAAATGTAGATTTTTTAATAGGAAATTTTAGCAATCAAAATTGGGATGGGGCAGTGCGAAAAAAAACCCCCCCGAATCAACCGCCAGAATCAACAAGGCCGATTTAGAACAATCTGAAAATTTATTATGTGCTTCGTTTTCTAGGGCGGCTCCAAAAAATCACCGTTTCAAACTCCTAAGACAAGAACTGATGGGGCTGAAGCCAAACAGAATTTAAAAAACTTCTGACTTTAGCGGGAAACGAAAAGGACCTTCTGCATTGGAAGCGATACGCAACAACAAAAACCACGAGCCACACAATCCCATATTATAAGGTTTTATGGATCGTATTTCTTTGGGGAATTTAAACCAACGGAATACCAAAAAAAAAAAAAAAAATTTGGATTAAGGGGCGCGACAACCGTTAGGTATAAAGCATCACTCTAAAACCCCACGAGGGGGGGGGGGGGAGGGGGGAGGATGGGCCATGTGGTCAGAAAAACCCCCACGGGTATGGGGAGTTTTCCACGCGCGGCAGGGGGGAAACGGAATACCCAAAACATCAATAATCATGACTTTAAACCCCTGACCGTTAGAAAGCAAAAATCACGTATCTGTGGAGATAGGCCTAGGCTACAAAAAACATACCCCAAGGGGGCTAGTTTTATTTTTAAGCTAGGGGCCCAGACCTCCCCGCTTTAATCTTTCATAAATTTTTTATTTTAGGGCCCCCCTTACTCGGCCCCTTACATGTGACTCAAGCAAGAATAGTTTCGTTTGGGTTCATACCTTTTGGAGTTTGATGAATGAGTTGGTGGTAAAAAGTTAGGCTAGGGCGATTTTGCCTTAGTGCATGGTCAAAATTTTTTTAGGGAGCTTAGATTTATATTTTTTTTTATTTTGGCAGCAAATCTATATGTATGTGAGTATGTACACTCAAGCTAGTTTTTGGTTAAAAGTGAAATGAAAGTCTTTTTCCAGGGAAAAAAAAAATTAGATCGTATGAATTGGGCTCCCCATTATTGAGTTTCATTTCTTTTTCATTTATTTCTTGTTTTGATACAATTAGCATATTTTGTTACAATTTTTATGAAAAGAAAACAAGTTCTAAACTTAACCTTAAAAGCTAGTAGTATTTAAAACTCTTTTCAAAAGACAAAGGGACTTAAATATTAGGATGTATAAAAAAAATAAAAAAAACAAAATTTAATTTAATTACAAATCCCTTTTTACAACAATCATTACACACTAAAAATAAAACTTTTTAACTAAATAAGATAGGCTACTAGTAATATAAGTCTAGGCATCTATTCCCCAAAAAAAAATTTATTTTTCAAGACATATTTTTATTGCCCGCCAAGAACTCCTCAATATCATGATTTTTTTTTAAAGAAAAAAATGTCCTAAGATATTTTTAAATGTATCAGTTGGTTTTTTTTGAAAATGGCAGGTACTTATTAAAAAAGGATTTTTTGTATGGGGGGGCCTTTTTCATATACAGGCCAGCCTATGGGAAATGTCAAAAATATATTTTTTTCCTCCTAGTTTTTGGAGGGGGGCGTAGCGACGTAGCGAGCGAACGAAGATTCCATTTCACTACACTGGAGAAAAAAAAACCGGAAAGTTTTTTTTTTTTTTTTTTTTTTGTATTTTTGCTGTTTTCCACACGATTTTCCCGGTAAAACCCATTACCCCATTTCGATGGAAATTTTTAGGAGGGCCCCTTTGAAACTCTGAAAAATTTTGAACGCCCTTTTTGAGCCAACGGGAAAAAAATTTTTTCATGAAAAACGCAATTTTTTCGAAATTTTTCGATTTTTAAAAAAAAATTTTTTGACTTTTTAACCCCCTACATTTTATCGATTTTAATGATTTTTTTCACAGAAAACCTTTTATTTTTGAATCAAGATATTTTGTGAAAAATTTTAGCGCAATTAAAAAAAAAAATTTTTCAAAAAATCGAAATTTTTTTTTAGGTTTTTTTTTTTTTTTTTTAAACAATTCTTTTATTTATAACACCTACTTGCTTTTCCGTTGTAATGATTTTTGGGAACGTTAATTTAATGAATTAATATAATAGTCTTAAATTTTTAGCGCAATCGGGGAATTATTTTTTTATAAAATCGCAATTTTACGATTTTTTTTAAAAAAATTACGATTTATTAAAAAAAATTAAAAAATTAAGTTAATTATTTATTAAATTTAATTTAATTTTGAAAAATTTCAACTTAGTAATGATTTTGCCACAGAAAAAAAACAAAAATTGCATAAAAAAAGGCAGTCAATGCACCAATTTCCTCATCCAAAAACGCGGCGGGGGGGCTTAAAACGGTTTTCCCCCCAGGTTTAATTATGAATATTGATGTTTTTTTTTAATCTTCCCCCATGATTAAAAAAAAAATAATATTCTTTGTAAATATAGAGGGGGATGCAAGGTAAGAATATTCAATGTTTTGAAATGTCCCTTTCATGTTCCCCCTGTCTTAATTTTTTTCTAGAATTCTTTTAAACTTTTTTTTGCATGACAAAAACTTTGAAAATTTTTTTTTGATGTTTTTTCCAAAGCTATTAAAACCCCTAGCTCAAATGTGACTCAATAGGGATGTACACTACAAAAGGGAAAATTCTATGCATATATTTCATTTTTTCGTAAGACAAATATATTTGGAGCTTATTTTTATTTTTCTCAATCAGTGTGGTGTCCCACGATAAGCACTTGCAATATACAGTCCAGAACTTTGCTGTGTCATTTTTCAATAGGGAAGGTCTTATCACTAACCTTTACAAAAATTTTGATCTTCCATATTTTTTCCCCCGGGAATATATACATTTAGTTTTTTTTATTATTCATTATAGGTTATTTGGTTGCGCCACGCGGCCCCTTTTTGTTTTAAAATGATAAAAAACGGTCTTTTCTAATGTTTCTATAAGTGCAGAGCAAGGGTGGTGGTTGCGTCATCTGCATAAGAAGATATCCCCTTCACTTTTTCAATGGGTTATTTTTAGTTTTTAAAAAATCTTCGTCGGCAAACATTATTGAGTTTAACTTTATTTATTTTTTTTTTAAAATTTGTTTATTAGGCAGAATTTATAATGATTATAAAGCGCCGGGGACTTTCACGTAAAGCCCAATGTCAAAAGATAGAAAACAACCAAAAATAGGAAACGCTCAGTTGGACGCGTTGAAAAGCGAGCACATGCTATAGCTAGACCCACATTTGCACATTTTTTTAAATTTAAAAATTTACGACGTTCGCGTTTCCAGTATTATTTATTATTGCCAAGGTATTTGGGTAAACCCGGTGTTTTAAATCTTTACTTTAAAATCCACCGCCATCTGGGAGGACCTTGACCCCTTTGGGGAAAACTATTTAAAAAAAACTCTTTGTTGAAATAATAGACTGCTTCCTCGGAAAGTATTTTGATAACTCTAGGTGGCAGTGCATTAGAAACTTCGCGCGTCTTTTCGTTGCCATGGCAACGTTACTTTTTTTATAATGTAATTTCCATCTACACTACTTATCGGATCAAAATAAAATTAAACATATTCGTGACCGGACGGACATTTTAAAGATTTGGCTATCTCAGTTTTTGTCGCCGTTGAGTTTGAAAAAAAAAACTTTCTTTTAATTTTAAAGAAATTTTTTTAAAACTTTTTGAAGATTTTGCCAAAAAAAAAAAACAAAAGGGGCATTCAACAAAAAAAAACAAAGCTTGCGGTGGTGAAAAATTTAAAAAATCGATCCGAGCCTCCTTCGAACGTTATCGCGAGAATAAAAAAAAAAAACAAAAAAACAAAAAAAAACAAAAAAAAAACAAAAAAAAAAAAAAAAAAAAAAAAACAAAACCATTCCAAATTTTTTTCCGGCAGAGTCAAATGGAAAACGCTCGCTTCGCCGTTTAAATAAGCAAAAAAAGCAATTTAACGTAACGATACCTGGGGGGGTTGTTCAGGGTTCTAGAAACCAAAAACTTTTTGTCCAAGGTTAATAGTACTTTTAAATTCTTTATCGCTCGCTTTGTACAGAGTGCCTAACCCAAAAAGACATAAAAAAAAAATAATATGATTTCTGGGCAGTCAGAAAAAGTTAAAAGAGCAGAATTTTAAAAATGAAGTATTTTGGACGGGGACATAACCAAGAATTTTTCCCAATTTCCTGACTCTCTCTTTAAAAATTATTTTTTAATAAAAAAAAAAATTAAAGTAATTAAATGTAGTTTTTATACCACTTTATTTTTATAACACCCCATTTTCTTTTTTATATTTTTTTTAATTTTTAATTATTGGTAAACAGGGAAAAAAAACCAGGCCCCAAAAATTTCTATGGAGCCCCCAATCCTCCCTTTTTTTTTTAACAATTTAAATATTGGGTGTACCTTTTTTTAAAATTATTTTTTTTTTTATTTTATTATATTTTAATTTTTTTTTTTATTATTATTTTTTTTTTTTTTATTATTTTTTTTATTTTTTTTTATTTTATTGGAGTTTTTCATAAAAAACTGGGGTTAAAACCGGAGCTAACATGTTGTAGGACTTACGTCAATATTTCCCATGTGACCATTACATCTTATTACTTTGTCAAAAAACTCTAACTAAAATAAGTCATTTATAAATTGAAAATTTTGTTGGAGATGATGTTTTTTTTCTGCTGTGTACGGTTCGTGCCCGATTTCTCGTCCCCCATCCAGCATTTGCTCTTCGGATACCTAGGGGAAAAACCACGAAAACCATGCCGGGTGGAAGCTGTCTCGAAACTCGAAGAAATTACGAACTATTTTACACGTGTTGATATTTCCTGCCTTTTTGAGTTCGATGTATAATTGGGTTGAAGATCTAGTTGTTTAATTTTTGGTAGTTTTTTCGGTATTGATCCGTTGGCTGATATAAGAAGGGATTGTATTTACCTTTTTCTTTTTCCCCACATCTTCTTGATTAAAATTGAAAAGTTCCACTAACTTGTAAAATTTTTTTTTTTCCCCACGTGGTTTTCGAGTTATGGCAAAGGGGGTACCGTCGATAAGGGTATTTTTTGTTTTTTTTTTGTAATTTTTATTAAACCCGGTCTGTTGTGATGTATCTTGGGGTCTTTTTAAAAAACTGTGGGGTGGGAATTAATTTGTAATTTTACTACTATACTTTCTCGGGTTTTGTATTTGTAGTAAGGTGTGGTTGTGCCCCAATGGGTTTGATTGTTTGCTTTTTGATGAAAAATTTTAGTACGGTTATGTCTGAGAGGTAACTGTTTAATAGTGCTTGACCCGGTATATGTTTTCGATTGTTTTCCCAAACCCCTTGCACTACATTTCTAAATTGATCGTTTACGTCGCATTTTGGTTTTTTGTATTTTTTATAATTGTTCGTTGCAATCACTCTGCCCCCCTTAATACCCAGCTACCTTCTGTTTCTCCAAATATTTTTCCCCTTTTTTAACCACTTTTGATGCTTAATTCTACTGCCCTTTTGGTGTATTATCAAAGTCTCTTGTGTGGGGGTTTTTTGAGAGACGAAAACTCCTTTTGAAGCGTCAGTTATGAGTTTCCCTAAAATTGACATTTTCGTTTGCAGATTGAGTGGAGTTAATGATTTGTCATCTACACCACAGCCCTTGAAGTGGGTTTGGTTGCTCTTTGAAAAAAAGTATTTTTTTAAAAAAGTTATTGTTTTAATATAATTTGTTCAGATCAATTAGCCCCGTCCCCCTTTTTTCTTTGAAGTGTCAACTCTCTATTGTGATTTAGGAGATGATTCGTGTTTGGTAAGTGTAGTACCTATATATTAGTCACTCAACGGTAGTACGATTTAATATTTCCAAGCGGGGTGTCGTCTGCGCCATTTAATGATTCCGAATGAATATGTCATACGGGTGGGGGCATATGTTTTTTTTCTGTGATTTGTTTTTACCGTTTAGTTGCGTCTTGAGGATAGATTTAGTCGTTTCTTGTATGTATCTATCAATTTTTCTTTATAACTTTATGTTAATTCGGCAGTTTGTGAAATCCTAAAAAATTTGTATAAATCGTTATCGTCCATTATTCCAAATCCATTTTCCCTATCTAGCTGGAACCCTTCTGTTGTTAACCTTTCCCCCTTTTTGATATGTAGCGTCTTTCATTTTTACTCCCCAAAAAAAAAAGCAGATATCCTGACTAAATTTTTAAAGTTGGGATTTGCTAGACGTTTGTTGAGCAAAAAATTTGATCATACAACTTTGGGTCATCCCTGTAAAATAGGTGGGAAATTGTGTGACATACCATTTATTGTCCTTAATTTTTTAAATCCGTATGTTGATTCGTTAAGCTATGCGACGTGGGTTTAATGACAACAAAACCTTTAAGACTTTAAAGAGTCACCTTGGAAAATGCCACGTTTAATTTTGTATTGGGGCTGTAGTTTCTGCTGGTTTTTTATATTTAGTTTTAGTGTTTTCTCCAATTTTCCATTTTCTGTCTTCAAAAAAAATTTACAATTTCGGGTTGATTTTTATATTTTTTAAAAAACTGAATAAGCCCCTGTGTGTGGTGTTTAGTCAAGGCTTTTTGAGCCCCCCAAATTTGTTTTTTGTGAATTTCCTTTTCTTATTGTGTGGGCCCGATTCATTACAGTAAATCGATAATAAAAATTGTTTTTTACATCCCTGTGAGTTCAACAGGGGACCTTTTTGTTCCCGGCCATGATATTGTATTCTTCCCAAAGATTATATACTTTATTTGTTTTGCATGAAGTTTAAAAATTTTTTATATAGTTGGGGAGACAGTAATTGGCCGATTTTTACTTGGGGTTCTTTGTGTCTTATCCTTTGGGTTTGAGAAAGGTTACCTTCAGTAAAGAAAATTGGGAATTTCTTTAACTCCAAATTTTTTAAAAATTGTTTTAGAATTTTCCCAAATTTGATTTATTTTTTTATTTTTTTATTTAATATAAGTCATCCTACAGTTATAAAAATGATTTACAAAGGAGGACAACTAAAAAAAATTAATTTTCAAGATCAGACACAAAAAAATGAATACATTTAAGTAAAATTTGAAATAGTAATATTACTGTATTACAAAAAAATGCTTAAATATTCAAAAAAAATTTGATAACAAATAAAAAGGATATTAAAAGCAATTTTTGAATAAAGAAAAAAAAAAAAAAAGGAAAGAAAAGAAAGAAAGAAAGAAAGAAAGGAAAAAAGAAGAAAAAAGAAAAAAAATTAAAAAAAAAAAAAAAAAAAAAAAAGATTTATTAACTCCCACTAAAAACGAATATGGGGGTTTTGCAAAAATAGGAAAGCAAATCGGAGTAACATTCTTTCGCGGAAAAAAAACCCCCGAACGCAAATCTTTTTCTTGTTTTTAAACCATTCATTTTGGGGTTCAAATCTTGATAAAAATTTAGTGAAAAAAGTCTTGACTCTAATATTAATTATATCAGAATAAAATTTATTTAAAATTTTTTCAAGTAAAAAAAATGACACAGCAATGAAAACATACACCTAACTCAATTTTGCAATTTTCCACCAGTGGGGGGGAAAACCAGAAATCTGGCGAAAAATTCAATTGAAAATACATTGAATACATCAAAATCAAAGCAATAATGAACAAACAAAGAGAAAAAGCAAAATCATAAATAAAAAAACATATAAAGATAAATTAACATTACAAAAAATACAGAGAAATTTCCCACAAATAAATAGTAAAAATCAATTCTTTTTTTCTTCGATTTTAAATTTTTTCATTGTTTTCAATTTTACTTTTAAAATTGTCTATTCCAGTCAGTAAATTGGCTTTAATATCATAAAAATTGAATTCCAAAAGGTCTCCCTGTACAAAAAATGATTTTCTTAATTTTCAGAAATTAATTTAAAAAACTTAAAAAGGGGTTTTTCATTAGAATAAATTTCTTCACGATCAAACAAATTGGGGAAAAAAAAATTGGGAAAAACCTGAATACATTACCTTTAATATTTTGTATGTATTTACCAGTACGCTTATTTAATTTTTTTCCTCAATGGAAAGCAATAAGTTTGTAAAATTTTTGGTCATGGGAAAGGGGAATCAAACGATGGTAAATTTTCTCTTCTGAAGTACAACATATTCGGTAAAGTTTTACTGCCCAAACCATAAACAATAATTAAAAAATAGAGTGAATATAAAAAAAAACAAGTAACTAAAAATTCTCTCTGTTACAAACCTTTTCCTTTCTACTTATAATTCCTATTGCTGATGATAATTTATTACATACATATGCATAATGTTTCTTAAATTTAAATTACAATCTAAGAAAACCCCCAAATATTTAAATTCATATACTCTAGAAATTTTAGCTTCCTTAAAATTTAACGTAAAAATGAATATAAAATTCATGTTCTTCTTCCCCCTTTGAAAAATCAAAAATTTTGTTTTACTAAAATTAATATCAAGTTCCTGAGTTTAAAAAAAATCATCCATCCTCTTTAAACTTTGAAGACGTCTTACGACTCTTCAACATCCCACCTTCAAAAAAAAAGCCCAAAGTCATCAGATAAAAATATAAATTGTTTCCTCCCATTATAGTAGAATATTATCTATGTAAAGAATAAATAAAAGGGGTCCAAAATATTGATCCTTGGGTACTCCAAAAAAAAAATATTGAAAACTTTTGAAAAAATATTTTGCAAAAATTGATAAAAAATTTTTTTTTTTTTTAAAAAGTAAAACCCCCCAATATTTATAACCAAAAAAAAGGGGCTTATGTTTATACCGGTTTTTTAGTTTTATTTTAAAAAGAGGTAAAAAAAGGTACTGAATCAAATGTTTTTTTAAGATCAACAAAAAAAAAGCTCCAACCCTTTCCCTTTTCCCCTTGTCAATCCCTTTTTTAATAAAATCTGTAAAATGCTAAAGGGGGACTTTGCGTTGGATCTACCTTTCCCCAAAACCATGTTGGTTTTCACAAACCTTCAGAGCATCCACTTCATGAAAAACCTCATGTGCCCCAAAAAATTTTCAATAATTTTTCCCTACAATTGGAAGAGTTTATATAGGTCGATAAAATTCCATCCTCTTTTTACCTTTACCCTTTTTGAATAGGTGTTACCCTTGCCAAATTTTAAGCGTGTTGGGAAATCACCTACAAGAAAGAAATGGGGGAAATTTTGAAAAGCCAAAAAATCCGATATTGATGCGCATTTTTTGAAAACTATGCATGGAAACTCTTGAAAGGGGGTTTTTGACTTTTTTAAAATTTTAAGGCGTTTAAATTGGGGTGAAAAGCTTTCCCTTAGTTTTCCTTTACATGCGGGAGATCATCTGCTTCTTTTCTATTTTAAAAAACTTTAAAAAAAATTACCCCAATTTCACTGGAAAAATCTACTGTTCACAACAAAAAAAATTTTCTGTAACAAACACAAATTCAGGATTGACGGGTTTTGGGGGTACCCCCTTCTCTGTCAAAAGAGGGGTATGCTACACTTTTTTTCCCCTTTTTACCTGTAAATTATTATAAACTGACCATAAAATTTTGAAGAAATTCATTTTCAAAAAAAGACAAAAATGCTCACGCTTAGAAAAACAATCTGATTTTTTCCTTTTTTCTAACTTTCTTTTATTCCTCCCACGTTGATGGGCCCTTTAAAAATTCTGGGAAATTTTTTGCGCAAAGGGTCTCTCATGCTGGATTTTCCCAAATTGCTGTTAAACCTGGGCTGGTTTTCCTTTTAAATTTAATTTCAAGGGGGGTGCTTGCTCTTTAGAGTTTTCCACGGTTTTTTAAACAAACATTTTAAATTTTTCACGAACTTACCCCCCATACCAAATTTGGTGGGCCAATGGGACCATGTATATCTTATTTACCTTTTCCCAAACAACATTTTTATAAATTTTTAGTATTTAAAAATTTAGGAAGAAACTTTTGCTTTTTAATTTTCTAGTATTTAATTTTTTTTACCAAAAAAATTTTAAAATTATCATTCCTGGGCTTTCCAGCATGTGTCCACTGATTGTCGCTTTAATTCATCAAAGTTTACCTTCGAATTCCCTTATTTATTTTTTTGGTTTTTTTTCCCCTTTTTTTTTTTTTTAGGGTTTTTTATTCCTTTTTAAAAATTTTATTCTTTCTTTTTTTTTTTTTCCCCATTTTTTTTTTTTTTTTTTTTTTTTTTCTTTTTTTTTTTTTTTTTTTTTTCCTTTTTTTTTTTTTTTTTTTTTAAAATTTTTTGCCCCCCCCCCCGTTTTTTGTTTTTCTTTTTTTCTTAAAATTTATTTTTTTTCCCCCATTTTTTTTTTTTTTTATTTTCTATTTTCAAATTTAGGAAGAAACTTTTGCTTTTTAAATTTAAATCTAGTATTAAATTTTTCTTATCCAAAATTTGAATATTATCTTTTACCTGTGCTTTCCAGCTTTTGTGTCCACTGTTGGGGTTTGGGATTTTTTTCTAATTTAGTTTTTACCTTCGATCTCATCTCATTAATATCGCTCATCCTAGCTATTTCGTCTTGAATCCATTGTGCATCCTGGTGTGTGCTACCGGGTTACCCCATATTCCTGTCCAAAACTCTTCTATCTCTGTCTTAGTTGGTGTTCCATTTCCTATTATTTTCTTCGGTACTAGATAGTTTTGGTATAACTTTTTTTTTTCCTTTTCTTTAAACATTCGGTTTTGTTCTTTTCTAATACTACATTTTTTATATCTTTTAATCTCTTAGCTAGAGCACTTACTTTTGTTTAAGTGTATCCAAAATATTCGTGAATGAATTCGTTAAGTGTTTCATGCTTTGTGGGAACCTTGAATCTTTCAAATATATTTGGCAGTATCTTATCACTTTTTTAGATCGATTACCCATTCGGTATTGTTCCAGTCGACCGATATCTCTCCTAAACTCAACGATTCTCCCAACTAGTCGTTTTTTTTTTTTCCCATTTCGTACTTTTCTTCCCCCGTTTTGTTTTTGGGAGATTTTGCAGATTTTTTCCCTTTTAAAGCCTAAATATCTAACCACTGCTAAAAGCGGCACAATAAATTGCCGCTTTGAACGTCTGCAAATGATATTTTCGTCTTGTGTGTAATCTGATAAAATATGTGTGTTTCATTGGTGAAACCGCTGTCTTCATTTCGTTTGAATGTTTTGGGTTTAGGTATGCATGGTCTTCTGTTTGGTTGTATGTGCGCAAACTCTGACTGGTGTTGTAAATGCTAAAGCTAGGATGTTCTTTAGATTGATCATGTCAGGTGTATTTTCTATTGCGTTATGCATATCTACTTCTTGTGTTTGATCGTCTAGTTGGTTCTGGGTATCTTGATCTTCTTGGTTGGTTTTTGGGATTTCTAGTGGTTCTGGGGCGTTCTGGTAGGCCTGGACGTTCTGGTAGGTCTGGATGTTCTGGTAGGCCTGGACGTTCTGGTAGATCTGGATGTTCTGGTTGGTCTGGACGTTCTGATAGGTCTGGGCGTTCTGGTTGGTCTGGGAAATTCTGGTGTGTCTGGTAGATTTGAAAGTTCTTGCAGGTAAGGCAATACCGGTATTTCTGGTAGTTCTAGTAGCTCTGGGATGAAAATGGGTTTCTTCTTCGCTGTCCTCTCTGATGGGATTGCCGTTATCATCTTGTTCGCTTTTTAGTTCGTTCTTCACTTCGCGTTTTATTCTATTTAATATGTTTACTGGTAACATTTATTTTTAACTATAATTTTTCTTTGGTCAGCTATTCTCTGTTCACTTTCTTCTAAAATGGATATCACGAACAAACTCCCTATGGAGCTCTTGTCGATAACCTATTAAAACAGTCTTTTAATAACGTTACCCTATAATATGCTACGCATCACCAAATTCATATCTTCTGTCCATTTGATGCGCTGTCTCCCTTTTTCCAGCCTTGGGGGTCTGTAGTGATTCATTACAGAAACTCCATCGTCTGTTATTCCCTATTTTCCTTGTTCTAGATAAACTAGGAAACGCTTTAAGTCCCGCCGCGTGTTGGATGAGCGTATTGGTGAATTGAGCTGCCATTGTTTTTGCGGAATTTTCTTTGTTTTTGTAAAATCGCTTTGTTTAAATTTTTTTAA